>JBCJKH010015760.1:18971-29487 GCA_039877255.1 Loriculus beryllinus
GCTTAGTGGTAGGTGGTGAAAGGAATTTTATCAACAACATTACGTAACCACTATGGATATGTTTATTCTACAAGTATATCCCACGTTTCTTGATAAACAACCTGGCTTTCAAATCTCCAGTATTTTTCCTGCAATCAGACAAAAATACACTTAGGGGAAAAAAAGTGCAAGTATTACTTTATTGTACTTCAACCGGCAAAACAAATATTGCAGGCAACCGAGATGCAAGTCTTAATGAGCAGCAAAGGAGCAAATGCACTGGCACGATTTTCAGAGAGAACACCCAAGTGTTACTAGACTCACTTAAGGAATGCACTTTATTGTTTACATACCAGAGGCTTTCTGAATGCTTTATTTTTTCTTATCCCTCCCCGCTTAAAATTTTAACTCAAACAAGCAATCGGTACCCCAAAATTTAAAAAAGAATTCACAAACACTACATAATTTTTTCAATAGGTATATAAAAATAAGTAATACCACGTTCCAAAGACAGCAGTTTCAGTAAGACCATGCAGCCCAACAAGATGTCATATACAGTATCTTAAGAATGTTCTAACACATTGCTGGATACCCAAAGAAAAATCACATTCTACCACATATAAGATAGAATATGGATTCTGAAGAGAAACACGAAGGAAAATTAGCTTATTAAGAGTATGCTTGGAACTCAGCTCTCTACAGTTTGCTTCCTGACACAGAACTTGCACACAAAAAATGCCTCCTCTCTTCCAGACACCTTCTTCACTTTTCCATAAAATAATTCTGTGCTTGGATTTGAGTAATGACAGAAAATGAGAATGTTTTCCAGCTATACTATGCAAGCATGAGCAGATTTCCAATAAATACTTATTCAGAGAGTTTTACAAATTAAAATTGAACATGTTATCCCTATGGCATATTAGGTTCCTCTAGATATCGGGTAGCATATGCTTATATATCTCACAGTTAAATGCAGTAGAAACTCTGAGCATTTTGCCCTGTATTATCCAGTAACTAGGAAAAGTTCTACTGCTACGGCTATCTGAACTAAGACATAAGAAAAACATGTAAGTATAATCTTTACATGATCTTTACAGCAGCTAAACACCACCTTTAATCCAGAGCCTTCATTGCTCTAGCCCTCCTTTTGCAGCCAGCATGCACTCTATTATTCTAATCCTTTCCAATAGCCAGACTGCAGAGGAGATACACCTATAAATAAGATTAAATTTAAAATATACCGCACTTAGGTTTTCACCATGTGTGTCTGCTGACCATAAAGAGTCTCACAAGCATTTCCAAAATGCTGGCATGCCACCACTTGCTGAGGAGAGGGCAATGGGTTGTGGAAACAGTGCACATTTGTGATCATGATACACCGTTTGACTCCTTCAAGCTAATGGTAATTGCAGACTCATGTTAGGATTTTCAGACTTTTTCCTTACCTGAACATACAGCCTGGCATACTTTCAGAGATGCAGATGTACTAGAGTCCCAGGCTGGAGCAGATTAGAGTTGAACTAGCCACAAAACCTCCTGTGTCAGATAAACCAGTTGCACAGGTGTAAACTGTCATGAAAGCCTTTAAGATTACAAGAAGAAACAGAATACCTGTAGCTAAAATAGTGTTATAAGTGTCAAACAGTGTAAGTATGTAGCTAGGCTTTGAAATTTTCAGAAGGAAATAAACCAAGTGGGGAAATAGGGACCTCAACAAAATTCTGTTCTAGAGCTAAATAGACACAAACCCCTTTACCTCATGCTTCCTGATGTTTTATCATCACTGACTCAATTTTCCTTTTCTCTGAGGATATAACTAGTAGAAAGCTGTCTCCGGAAAAGCACATTCATGCTTCCAAAGTGGATAACTAAAACCAAGTATGGAGGAGCTGCAGAAGCAGAGAAAGAAAATGTCCAACTCTGTTTTGAAGAAAAGTGCTGGAGGTAGAGGGCAGGCAGAAAAATAATTGTATTGAATATAAAGTACAGAGCAGCAAAAAGAAAGTGATGTGAGATGGCTTGAAATACTGCTGGGCTTGGAGTAGTTATTCCTTCCCAACCTTAGCTTTTAAATAAAGTATCTTTTAAAATCTTTAAACCAGTCAGCTCCTTTATGTTACCTTTGCCACTAACCTTCACTAATGGCAGAGTACCTGTTTTATAGGGTAACAGTGCAATGCGGTGAAAAAGACAACCACTTGCCTGGTTATTCCTGAGCCTGAAAATAAGAACGGGAAGTAGACGAGAAAAGTTTAGGGATTCATTCGATGCTGAAGGCAAGACAGAACTTGTCCCAGTCCCAGACTCCCTCAGACTATCCTGTTAAAGCTGAATTAGAAGTTTTCCTTTCTTGTTCCCATTACCCCACAGCTGTTCATCTACACACATGCAATGATCCAGATCAGAAAACCTGAGCAGCTGGGGGAAGGAAAAGGAGGTTGAGAGCAACAATTCACACACCTCAGGAAGCAGAGTGCTTCCCTGTTGTCCATGTTTACTGCATGTCCTCATGCTGACACAATGTGAGAACAGGAACCAGCGCAAGCATGACTGCTGCTTCACCTGCCACCACCACCCAGGAAGTGCACCTGGAAAACACAGCCTCAGAGTCAAAACTGCTTCCTGACAAACCTGCACAGGGCATGGAACAGATCAAAGTTCAATGGTGCCATTTCAAAATACCTTTAACTAGTGCTACCATGAAAAGCAGCTGTCCCCTGCCTCTCCCACCTGACTGTTCATTCATATCTGCAGGTCACCTTCCCTTGCTTGGGTGTGGAAAGCAGACCAAATAGCAACAATTCCCCCTCCCATAACAGCTTGGTTTCAACTCGAATCAGCTCCCTGATCTGATTCACTGTCTGGCCATGCAAATGTTCATGCCAGTATAAGCAAAAACATTGCAGGGACAGAACAAAAGGCCAGAGGTAGCAATAGGGCAAGACCAATTCTTTCAGAGATTATATCAGTTTAAGTGTTTGCAAATCCCAGCTCTAAGAACATAAATGTTTGCATCTCAGCCACTTAACACCTGATGTTGAAAACCCTGCAGAAGAATGGAAAAATTTGAAAGTGATGACTTTGCCTGTAGCTATATGAAATGAAGTGGAATAATAGTTTGTGTTATTTTTGGTATTGCCTTGAGTTCCTAACAGTGTTATTTAGCAAAATTAGTAAGTGTTAGCAAATTAGCTGAAGTACATGAACACAGGAGTACACACATACAGTAACTATTGTAAGAGTGAACAGCATAAACTATGCAATCTTTGGGCTCCCCCAAGCCACAGTAAGAAGGATCCTGCACAAAAACATCTCCTCAGACTCTGACCACCAAATATTTCGAGCCACCCCTCTAACTAAGGGTGCTCCTGAACCACAGGATAAGCACTTAGGTTCTTACGATATTAGCTACCCACATCATATGCATGTTCCATCTTGCCAGATGGCTTGTAATCTGGTCTCCCCTGAAGCTGAAAGCATCACATTAAAACTCCTAATTGGGGTAATATATTCATGAAGTAATGACCTCAGTCAGTGTTTCTCAAAGTGGGTTACATCATCCAAAAGGATCATGAAAAAGCTCTAAGGCAATGAGTAAAAGCTAAAAAAACCCCAAGCTGTATTTGAAAAAAACCTCCACTCATTAAAATATATAAAATTATAGAAAAAAGTGTGATTATAATAAAACAAAATTACACTTAAACATATTGCCACCAAAAGAAAATTCTTCATGCCTGATGGAGTGTTTTACAACTGCAGGCTCTCACAGCCAATTCTTACCCCTCTGTGGAGGAGAAATTGAGTTTCCACTGGCAGTTAAGGAAGGCATGCTTTTCTTACGTTCGTGTGGGAAAATGGAAGGTAAAAGACTAAGATAATTACACACATGGGGAATTCATTCATTCATTCATTTATTTTTAAAGAAAGATTTTTAAGTATTTTTTTAAGAACTGACATTATAGAAATTTGACAGTATTTTTAGAACATTGCAAGGTCCAACCTAGCACTGTTTTCTTGAAATATCCACCTGTCAAGAGAAGCAGAATGAGCCCCACACTGACCACTAATGGAAATTTGCGAGGGTGGTGAGGCACTGAAACAGGTTGCCCAGAGAAGTGGTAAATGCTCCATCCCTGGCAGTGTTCAAGGCCAGCCTGGATAGAGCCTTGGGTGATATGGTCTAGTGCAAAGCATCCCTGCTCGTGGCAGAGGGGTTGGAACTATATGATATTAATGTCCTTCTCAACCAACTATTCTATGATTCTATGAAATTCAGTCCTTAACATTTCAACATTGAGTTTTTAACAGAAAAGAAGGAACAACAAAGAGGAAGACCTTCTGAATTTATGGTCTACTCTGCTGCAGTCTAGCCTTTTGCTCATAGTTTATTGGGTTGGTTTCAGAACTAAACAAGATTGGCCAGTTTTACTACGATGGCTCCAAAGTTCCGTGGACAACCAGAAACTTCAGAGTTTTATCAAATCTAGCTTTGTACAGAGGCACACAATAACAACGATACCAGAAAGAGAAATTAAAAAGAGGAAAGATAACACAGAAGCTTTCCAGAATAATTAATTATGGGATTTGAGAGAAAAGAATCAATAAGCCCTCCCTCAAATATTTTGCCAAAATAAATCCTGCCAGAAGGCAGTGAACATGAAATGTCTTTTGTCGCCTCTCCCTACCTAGCACATGGGAGCAGATTTTTCCCAAGGAGCTATCCATCAAGCTGCCATTTATGGGTCCCAAAATTCTGCTTTACTCAACCTGTTTTTCAGGCATCTGTTTGGTCCTCCTCCTATCAGCAGGTATAGTTTTTCTATTTCACTGGGATTTTTTGTCCAGTAAAAGAGAGAATTAACAAAATTAAAATTAATGTAGGCAGGTGAAAGAGTAAAGGAGTCTTCCTTGTTCTAACACAGCCACTGCCCTGACAGTATTTTAACAATTCAAAGCAAAAAAGCATATTCAACACATCTGAATTATTACACTGTTAATAAAGCAGTAAGCAGGCACAAAACCTGCTTCTTCCTCCCTAATTATTGGTGACCTCCAGACTAGAAATTTCAATAGCATCAAAACAACACATGTACCCCAGTCAAATGAAGTAGAATTTATAGCCTCCACATTTGGCATGTCAGACAAATGACCTACTTGAAAGATTCTGAGGCAGTTTACCTCTCTGCAACTCAAGAGTGCTCTCAGAAAAACACTGCACAAAATACAGTGTACAAAACTAAAATAAACCACTTTACAAAATAAGAAGTTTCACTGAAATTGCTACAAAGCAACACACATTAATACCACAGGAGCCAATATACTACTGAACAATGGACAGAAACCACTTCAAGTATACCAAAGTATACCATTTTGTCATCCATCATATGCATTACCACCACATAAAGAAACCTAGCTAACTGTACGGATTTACCCCAGGCACAGAATGACCCATGTACAGATGGATATACACAACTCTCCTCTATTATTAGTGTTTGCAGTATATCAACAATTGACAAGAGAATTTCAAGACAATGGTGTCCAAGCCTCAACATCTTACATGTGTGCAAAGTAAAACTTCAGCCCATGAACAGTTTTATAATATTCAGGAATTTGCCTTCAAAGCATTTGATCTCTTTGTTGGGGGGAGAGGAGGAAGGCAACAAAACTACAATACTGATAATTTTAGAATGGATTAAAAGTTTTGAGCATGCATGAAATGCAAGAGCACAATTATCTGAGCAGTGATCTGAAAGCACTTTCAAAACACATAGAAATGCGGATTGCCTCTTAAAATTTTAGTATTAAGCTTTATAGTTTTGGCCAAAGCAGAAATTAAAAGCAAGTTTCCTTTACTTATTTCACCTTTTGAGTTTCATCAAGGATGTCCCTATTTTTTAAAGTTCAGGAACATTTAACACCACACACAAGATCAGAGGACTCTCATTGCTATTCCAATAAAGCAGGGCTACAAAAGCCCAAATGAGGTTATTGAGTGAGATTGAGTTCAAGAGTAAGTATCTATCTGCAGGTGTTCAATAAGCACAGTAGGTATCTAATGTCCTATTCTCATTATCAGAGTTCCATCCCAACCCAACCAAAAGAGTTTAAATAAGCTCGTCTTCAAAGCAGACATCCAACCAGTCAACTACATTACACTGACTGTATTGACTGATTGGTGTTGACTACAAAAGCAGCTGATACATCTCAGGGTTGATTCACTTGCCCATACATTTGAGATGTCATGAGGTAATGAGCATCGTCTACAGCTTTTGTTCCAGAAGGCCACTGGTCTCTTACTGTCCATGACATATGTAGTGACCTTGTTCAGTTGTCTCAGCAAACCTAAAGCACCTGAAATGGCCATAGACACCTTACTGCATTTTAAGTAAGTACATAGCAGTGCTAGTGCAAATGCCTGCAACTATGTTCAGGTACTGATCTTAAATAGAATCTCTTTTATTGTGATATTAAGGACAATTTCTGTGAAAATAAAAAAAGGTATCAATTAATATGGAGTAGTAAATGCATACAAAGAAGACAGAAACGCTCTCAGGAATATATTCATTTTTGTAAGTCTAACAAGCATTATATTTCAAATTCTGCTACAGTTTTGTATGGTTTAGATATATTCCCATTCAATTAAAATATATATGTAGGAACAGATGTAGTCATTTTGTACCAGCAGATTTTCTTATTAGCCTTTTAAAGCCAATAACATTATATGAAAGGGCAAATCTTCCCCAACATTTTGAATCCCCATTCCCTTTCCAAATGCTACATTAAAAATACAGCATTATTTATAGCCTGAAATGTATTCTACAACATTCTCAGAACTACAACATATTTGCCAGAACTCATATACAAGTTACAAATACCCCATACTATCTTATCTACAATAGCTCCTTTCAGTAGTTAGACTGAAGCCAGATTCTGTTACTCGCATCAGACTATCTCTGCCAGTGTGCACTGCTGAATATTTAATAGCCACCAAACATCCTACATGTTATAGATACCAACAGATGTTAACTATTTTTATTTATTACACATTACATGGACTTCTTCCATAAGAAAAAAAAAGATGAATAGTCTCATAAATAATTTTGAGCCAGCTATAATACAGCTGCAACCATCCCCAACAAACCCATGCACACAAATGGGATAATATGTCTACTGAAAACGAGAAATTGGTACTTTAACTACACTTCTTTCACAAGAAATCTTTCCCTACTCCCAGTCATACTCCATAAGCTCAAGAAAGTCTAATAAAAATGTGCCTTCTCATATAATCAATATGGCAAAAAGAAAAATACTTACGGTTGATGTGATCAATATAGTATACACCAATCTGAGGATCATATGCAGCTTCCCAACCCCATGGCAGTTCATCCCCAACACAATCTGCAAAGGACAAGGGCTTTGTCAACCTAAAAATAAAGAAACAAGTTAATGGTGTAGCTTTTTTCTCTTTCATACATATGTTTATTATTCATATTAAGTTGTATTATGATAGAATCATAGAATAGTTAGGTTTGGAAAGGACCTTAAGATCATCTAGTTCCAACTTCCCTGCCCATGGGCAGAAACACCTCACCCTGTACCATGTTGCCCAAGGCTCTGTCCAACCTGGCTTTGAACACTGCCAGGGACTCCTCAGTGATCTCTGGGGAGAGGCAAGGCCTGGAGTAAGCCAAACCTACCCGTTGTATCCTCTCCTACTGCTGACATACACTTTTAAATCCAGACACAGCACTGCTCTAAGTGAGGCTGCTCCAAGAAGGAGCTCTCCAAAACTGCCAGCTCAGACCTGCCACTCTGGTCCTCACCCTCCTCCTCCTCTCAGGGCAGTAGAAACTGCGCTGCCATGGCCAAGATGGCAGCTATGCAGCTCAGCAGGCTAACAAGCTGCCTAGCGCTGCCATATCAAAGACACCTGCGTAAATGCTGCCTTCTAATAATTACCAGCATCACTTCAAAAAATAGTGGTTTGTTTGCAAACAGTACTAGCTAGATAGAAAAAGATGGTTCTCAGGAGAACAGCAGAAGCCTTTTAAAGCCAGGATAAAACACACAATTGCAACTTGAGCCAGGCTGTCCACAGCACACGGCAGACTGAACGCAGGGTACCCATATCAGTGTTCCCAGCACTATAGCTCAGAGGAAGCATCAATCACATAAAAGCAACAGCCCTTTGGTGAGTTTGGTTAGTCATGTGAACCTGTACCAACAAGGGTGGATCTTGCTGTGAAGTAAGTCCTGCCTCAAAGCAAATTACAAATGCGGATTTTCATGAAATGCCTTAAACTGAATAAAAGTTCAATGTCATCCTTAGCCGTAACATTTTAATATTAACTCAAAATGCAAGTCTTGTAATTCAAGTAGAAAAAATATTTGAAATACCATATAGCAGAGTCGGGATCATAACAAACTTGTATAAACATGGACAGATGGCCTCTAACAAACTCACTTAGAATTCTACGTAAGCATTTGATACTTTCAAAGATACACACCACAGTTAGCAACAATCATAAGATGTGATTTTCAGATCTCCCCTACAGGAAGGATATAAACTCAGTACTACTCTGGCTTTTCATCTGCACTCCACACCGATTTTATTTTTAATCAAATCCTGACTTCTTACTATTACAGCACATTCTGTAGGTTAGACAGGAGGCCACTCTGGCCATGTGGATGTTCTGCCCAGGTGTTATCGCCTGTCAGAAATCAGACACCGTGAGAATGAATAGCAGCCGCTCTCTCATCCCAGACACTCCATAAATTAAACTGACACTAAAAAACTGTAGAAAAGTAATTCAGTGACCCACTCTGGACCTTAAACAAAAGGAGGGAGACAGAGGCCCTGAAATACAGGCAGTACTTGATAAATTATTCTATGAATTCTGCTATGTTGGATCATGCTTGAACATTGCAGACTTAAGATATGAACTATGTCAGGGGATCTGCTCCCAAGTAGATTTATAAAACATGATAAGGTTTTTACATAACAAGATCACTATTACTTAAGAGTGTTACATCCCCATGACTCTATTTTTTGTTTCAGATTCTTCAAATAGCACAAGATTTTTGAGCCCAACACAGACTTTTACAATTGAGAAGCAATCAACATAAGGTAGTACCCAATTGCTTAGGGCCCTCAGACCTGTCTCAACATAAACAGTATTTACTTTCAAAATAGGTATGACAAAAGGGGAAGATTAACATAACATGAAGTAAAACACAAGAGAAAATTTGCATGACAAAAGTTGAAAGCAGAGTTACATTGGAAAGAAAATAGTATCTGGGAGCAAGGACTGAAGGAACTTTGTGTGAAGATCATTATCTGTGACATAATAACCTATGACAGCCAGACTGCTATTACATTCATTAACCATGACCCAAGAAAAATTATGTTTATTGCACCATAACAGGATTAAGTGCTGTCTCAGGGCACTGATATTCTGAGAAGGTTCATAATACTTCTTCAGTTTCTAGTTATCAATTTACATGTTCTTAAAAGAATACTGATACTCTAAAAAGGATGACTTTAAGTCTTAGTATACTATGAAGTTTAATTAGTTAACAAAAGATGATGGTAAGGGGGTTAATGTTTATTATTAAGGTCAATTATTCTCAAATATTCTCAAGCTCTTTTTTACCTTATAGAACACTCTCAAACTCGAGACTAATTTATTAACCTTTAGCTCACATATAACATTCTTGTCTCCTCAACACTATATGGCTGCAACACTCCAGTTCCAGAATAGAGATTGAAGTGTACGTGTACTCCCTGGACCAAGAGAACAAGAAGCAGGTGTGTGCAATAAGAACTGGCTACTCCCAAGAAAACCAGGAAGCATTCTGTAATTCCATCATGTAAACAGTACATAATTACGTTATTGCCAATCACTTCACAGATGCCCTGGGAAACACAGGAGACAAACACAGCTTACAAATTGACAAGCTGCAATACCACCTCAAATCCACATTTTCCTTTAAAAGTTTTCAAAATATAAAGCTAGCTAAGATCTTAAAACACAAATTCAGCAACATGTTACCATTAACAGTTGCTATTGCATCTGCAGCCATGCCTGTAAGTCTGTTTATGCATCTGAAGTTAAGAGGCTGATGATACTGTAAAATGGACTATAAGCATAGAAGAAAGACTTCTTCCTCAGGTCAAGGTCCACAAAAAAATGAGAAATTTACTACGTATACTAGTGAATGGCATATCTTTCCGTCAAGACACAGCCCAAGATATTTCATACTTCTGTGATCTAAGATTATCTATGTGCATGTTCTTAAAAATGTGTATGTGAATATATATATATATACACACACAGACACGCACACAGACACAATTTTAACATGTTGTTTTATGCAAGAGTAAATCTGCATTCTGCTGTATTCCTTCCCTGACTCCTTTTTCCCTTTGAAATGTGTTTGGGATTAAATCAATTGTAACACTGAACCAGAGGTTATTCATAATATGATTAGAAGCCTACCTTATCAATAGGAACCTCTGGACTTTGGTCTCAGTTCT
>JBCJKH010015764.1:16027-31230 GCA_039877255.1 Loriculus beryllinus
GGTTAAAATTTAAACAGGGAAGGTTTAGATTGGATATAAGGAAGAAATTCTTTATTGTGAGGGTGGTGCGTCGCTGGAACAGGTTGCCCAAGAAAGTGGTGAATGCTCTATCCCTGGCAGTGTTCAAGGCCAGGTTGGACATGGTCTAGTGTGAGCTGTCCCCACCCATGGCAGGGACGTTGGAGCTAGATGATCTTAAGGTGCTTTCTGACTCTAATCCTTTTACGAGTCTATGATTCTATATTTATCTTTATCTAACAGCAGTGACAATTTTCCTTTACATTTAGAAAATGTAGATTACAGGTGCCTTCAAACTGCTTTCGTAAGAATACAGTCTCTAGAGCTCTTGTGAAGTAATGACTGTAGACTTTTGGTGAAAGCTCAGATTGGCCCACATGCTGCACCTTGAAGTTCTGTGTGATTACTTGTCTTTCATCTGTATCTGTTCCCTTTCCAGAAATACCCTGAATATATAGCTATACAAAACAAGTAAAAAACCCAACACCCTGAGACTGCCAAAAGCATGCCAATCATTTCTTCCTTTATGACTTTCTTCCCCTCCCCTAGCTTTTTGTTTGTTATGGAAATATTATTTACACGGACTGAAACAAAGGGATATTTCATCACTGATCCTCTTGGAATTCTTATCCACAAAATAAAGCCATGCTTAAAGGTGACTATATGCAGAGAAGCTGGGGTTTTTTTCTTAATTGAATAATTTTGTTTCAATTATTTGTAATAACCATCTTTTCCAGTGATTTGTTTAATTGTACAATAAACATTTTCAAAGATTGTTTAAACAAACAGAATAATTCAAGGTCTGTTGAACTGAATTTTGAGTTGATATTCTAATGATCTATGAGAGACCAAATAATCTATAAAAGTGCTTTAATACTTTTTTGCAAGGGGATGCTTATCTGTTAATCCATTTACTTTCTTATCCCAGTTGTTCTTATCTCCCCACTCTGTATGTGTGGATGCATGTAGTCAGCTCTATGATGGTTTCTAAGCTCCGTGCATAAAAGCAGATCCTCTTGACAGAGGTCAAAATGCACCAGGAGACTGGAAACGTAGGCTCAGGGGCTTGCAGCACACCCCTGGTAAGAAAAGCATACATACGCTTCAGGTTTTCTCGAAGATTCATTTCCTCCTGCTTTGTTGGTGCACAGTGATGACCATTCAGCCATAGCACGTACATTATAAGTAACCAAGAGGACTTCATGTTCTTTCTGTTAAAGAAGCAGTTAAATGTAAGCATCTTCATGATGCTCAAATGCCTAGGTGAAATGTTTACTGAGTATTATACAAGATACCGTTAATTCTTACTTTAACTACGGTTTCTGGGATCTCTAACATGCACTTAAAAGCTACTGTTAGCGAAAACACATGAGTAAGAAGCTTGACCTCATTTGTAGCTATCTATTCAGACTAACTAGATGAATTCCACTGAGTGTGCACAATGGTGTAACAGAACCAGGGCATATATATAAAACCAAAAGCTTATGCATCTCATCTGTCCCTTTTCTTCCTTATGTACTGCTCTCACACTTTGTCCTTATTTCATATTATAAGTGCATCCATGTTAAATATTACTGCCAAATTTGAAAAGGCAAATTTCTAGACTGTTGTTCCCTTCCTTGTCTCCATACATGCAATTCTTTTCCTTATCCTTCAGGATAATACTTAATATAGCAGATGCAATAATAGGTGTGCAAAGAAACAACAATTAGATCAGTTTGGTAAACAAACATGTTAGCAATTGGAAGAATTTCCTACAAAATAAAGAAATGCCCTTTGCTTTACTTGCCACCCAAGAACAATTAGAGGAGAAAGGTTTATTTTTTAGAAACCGTGCAACTGTATTTCATAGTTCTCATCTGATTAAGTGAACACAGTATTTAAGTAACTTCGTTAGCCAGTATAGCCTTCATAGAAATGCAGTTACCAGCTGCAAGTGCTAATGTAAATTAAGAGCCTGGATTTATTTATAGCCTGGATTTACTTCTATAGTAAATTACTTGCATATTATATCTTTGCATTTATAGCAAAAGACCATTTAACTTTACAAAGAAATGCAAACCCATCACCAAAGAAAAGTTAAAAAAAACCCAAAACAATATATTTACCATTAATAATGAAACACCTTCTCTGCAAAATTGCTCCCCGCGTCAGGAAGGGGTCGGGCTGTGTCTGATCTAATTGCTGGGAGTGTCAGGGATTTTGCCATGTTCTACTTATCTGATGAGAAGGTACTTAATCCTATTAACCGGACGTTTTGTCATTAGGCTGGAGGACTTTTGAGTGTATGGGATTCCATGCTCATGCCTGTGGGCAAAACCACTAGAGGGAGCGTTGGGCAGAATTACATCATTTAACGTAATTTGGGTCTGCTATTTTTCTGTAGTCGGTAGCCTTCCCTCTGACCAGCTCTCCCATTGCCTTGCTTTTTACCTTAGGAGACATCTGCAGCTTATGTTCTTAGTGAAATTGTTGCAATTAGTTTGGCTTAAAATAGCTTCCAACACTGAATCTCTTCAGTGCAAGTTTTACTTTGCTATAAAAAGCGCAGTATTACATAATGGCCTTCTTCATATAGCTTCTGAAGATAGAGGGAAAAAAAAATCAGGAATCCAGATGCAAGCTGGCATATGAGTAGAGTCTGAAATGAGATAAGCAAATTTTGGCATTTTGTACATCATTATACTGGCTGATGTTTTGGGAGTTTGCCCTTTTAATGATTTTCTTCAGTTAATCCACATGTGCAAAATATGTCTGGGATCTGACCTGCATGGAGTTTTAGATGCTTTGAAATGAGATATTTAAACACTAACAGATGCTTGATATAAAATATAGACAAGTATTGTTAGCAAATCATATCCCACCTTGTGATGTTCAGAATAATACTCCCTTGAAGTCAAAGAGGAGACGGGGGAAAGCAGATGTCTGTAGCTTGTGGTCTGTAACAGCAGTTTTAAAACAGCCCATTCTCTTTTGTTTACCTCATCGCTCATAAAAGCCAATTGATGATTGGTGGTTAAGATCTAGCATGATTAATGCTGCTTAGGCAAGAGATTTGGAGGGTTTATTTTTAAACACGTTATCAGGAAGAGTGGAGAACCTATTAGCTCTAATGAGAACTGCAAGTCCTCAATTTGCATTAAAAATTAAGATAGTTCCACTCTTATTTTCTGAAAATGATGGATGGGAGTGGAATATGTATTTTATTTTAATATATATGAATCGCTGGCTCACTGAAATGCTGCTAACTCCTTGACCAAGACTCCTGACTATGCAAAACCTTTCAAGTTCTCTTTTGTGGCAGTATCAAGCAGGCACTCTTGCAGACTTCACAATCCCCTGGCCATATTCTTTGCTAAGCACCCCTGAGGCTCGGGCTGAAGTAAAAGGGGCATTCTCTCTCTCTGGGCCTCATGTTTGGCTAGAGATAGAGAGTAAATGGAAAATACATTTGAACAAAGGAAGACAAATCTATTACAGACACTTGTGAAGTGTGTATTACTGGCCTCCATGTGTAATGAATCCTAACAAAGACTTTAATCTTTCACTGCAAGGCTTTGCCTCCTCTCTTTTGGCATTTATGTTTGCTAATAGTCATTTACTAGCAAAAGGTACTGCTGGCCTTTCTGGACCTGACTCAATATAGAGAAAGCTCTACTTGATCCAGAGCATAAAGGGCAGTTTCAACATAGCTCACAGGGATTTGCAAGAAAGCAGGCAGCCTCAGCCCTGCAGGAAGGGAGAGCAGCACCCCTACCCCAGGGTGGAGAGGCTGGAGGCTGCCGCTGGCACAGATCCCAGTACTTACGTTCAGAATTGCTCATCTTCAGAATGCCTTTAGTGGGGGTGTTTCTGGTCAGGCACACTCTTTCTTAACACCTTGCAAAGCCAGTCCTTAAGGGAAATTTGTGCTGAAGCTAATGCTGAAACATGTCACACTGGTATGTGTCAGGCTTTTCTCAGTTCAGTTGATTTTGAGCATTGCAATGTGTGTTGCATTGTCTTAGGTGTTATTCCTCACATTTTATTATGACCACTGTGTAACCACATGGAAATAGGCATTACTATGTATATATCTATGTATACTATATAGTTATTATACGTATCTATTTCTTTTTACAAAACCACTAAACCCTAGTTCTTTGCTCTAATGTTATTTCATCTAATGAATGAAAGAAGAGGTCTGAGGAACTTGAGGACAAAATTGTCTAGAGCTGGTATGCCTGTTAAACTTGGACTGAAACTTAACCTCTGAAGTGCACTTAAGAACCTAACACTGTTCCTGAAAGGCACAGTGGTTGTGCTCACTGTGGAAATCTTTTACTCTCTCATTTCTGTTTTGAATTGAATTAAACAAAAATATCACCAACTGTATCTTCAGGTCTCATATCTAATATCTGCTGTCTTTTCTTTTAATGTTCCAAATCTGATTTGCAATGACCTTTTGTAGAGATATCTGATTTTTATCTCAACTGCCATTTCAACAGTTTCCTCATAATATTTTATTTTCTTCTGAATTTGAGTGCTTCAATCAGCTACAGTGTACCCTGCCATGACATTATGCTGATATGTTCATTTTTCCACAGTCTAACACAGGCAGTATGATTCAGTGCTCACTAATGCTGTTGTGAATCATAAGGTACTCTTCTAACATTGAATCATATTGGAGACAGTCTGACTTGTGATCAAGCTGTAGAAAGCCTCTCTTTCCCTATCCCAACTGTTATTCCAGTGCTGTTATATTTTAATTGAAATCCATATGCATATATGAAGTATAAAAAAAAGGAAAAAATTAAAACAAATACCTTGAAAAGGGATTTCAGTAAAAATATGCTTTTTGCAAGATGCAGATAAATTGGAACATAAATAATTATAATGATACGGATAGATACTGAGCTTGAACCCAGCTGAACTTGAACAATGAGAGTTGTAGCTGCTTTATGGAGTTTCCTTCTGTCCTGTTGGATGACCCCCACAAATGTATAACATTTTTTCACAATGTACTCTGACTTCTCCCTTTTTGTTGATCCATTCCACCTGGCAGGATTAAGCATCAAGAAATATGATGAAATGGAATTTCCTGTGTTATACATCAGCTGTAGGATTTTGTTCCAGTTATATATTTATACAATTATTTGCTGTTTGGAGAGTTGTTTCATAATATGTACTTCTACATTTCTTTCTGAGCTAGGCCAGTCATATAATGATCTGTCTGAAAATACCTGTACAAATTTTATTGACTCTATGAGTCATGGAAATTGCTACATATTGACATTAAATCTCTTGATACCTGTATGAAATAGCTCCCAGTCCTACAAAATCTTAATCAGCTTTATTTGTAAGCAAACCATTAGTTCCACTGCTTTCAATTGAAATTAAATCCTAGTGGGGGTTTATGATGTAATTACATGGCTAATCTGAAGCATGCACAAAGCTTTGCTAATGGTTTGTGTGGGTTTTATGCTATAGAATTGAACTTTTGTTGTGTGAAGTTTTTTGGTTTGGTTTGGTTTTAATCCTTTCTTGTAATTCAGGAGTCCCTGACTGGTTTCTGCTTTTCCCTGTATTTCAATGGCTTTTGGAGACCCTCTTTCATTTGTATTCAGTCTGTCTTTGAGCCCTATCTTAATAGCTGAAGTTAGGAACCAAGGCTACCTCTTTAGCCCAGAGAGAGAGGCAAGCTCCTGAGATGCTCTCAGTCAATGCTGGAAGGCCTCAGACTAAGGAGCTGAGGCTATCTTAAGTTGGATAGTTAGTCTAAGCTACATGTCTTGAAAAATATCAACTCAGGCCCCAAAAATAACACAGCTGTGTTAGTGTGACAGGATCCCAAAGTTCATGAGCCCTGCAGCTGACACAATTACCCTGTCTGATGGATGGTCAGGCAGTGCCAGGTCAGGACTCTGCACTGTGCTCAGCACAAACATGAAACCAGCAGAAGGCATGAAGTCAGCCTGCATAACCTGGAGCATCACACTAAGATTTTACGTGGCTTTATTTGGAACTATTAAGCTACAGCTTTTGAGGTCAGCAAGACCATTTTCACAAGGCTTAGTACGCTTTAAAATGATGAGCCTTTTCTGACATCCTGTGGACTGTCAGGATGACAATTAAGCATGGAAAAAATCTTCCACTTCACTGCTGATTATTTTTTTTTCCAAGCCCTCAAGGGCCTTGACACAAACTTCTAAATACCAGTCCCAGCAGTGACATGACAACTGTTGTTCACAGGGGCATGCTAAGTATCTTCACACCTCATCCGGAGACCTTGCAGAAGGACCTATTGTAAACTGAACACCTCGTCTGGGAAGACAAATCTATGACAAAGAAATTTAGTGAATTTTAAGGAACAGAATATTAAAAACTCAGAGTTGACTAAAACACAGTACAAAACTGAAACCCCAAAATTATGTGGTTGTCTTCAGAATATGTGCTTGGGATATTAACTAACTATTGAACTTGGAGTAGTACAATCGCTGATGTTATGTTACCAGCAGGAGATATCAAAGTCAGTGCAAAGATAACAAAATGAGTTAGAAACCATTTATTATAAGGCTACGAAGCAAACCTGCATGGTACAGTTACACAAACATTTCAGGAAGCATTTAATATTAAAATACTGCAGTTTTGAACCAGATGTTTTGCAAGGATTTAGTTTCAAGCTTCCCTAGGAACATTAAAACAAAAAAAATTATTTCATGCAGACATGTAATATATCAGCTTTCAGCCTGCAACTGAAAGGAACAGGGTTCCTTGTGTATATTCATCTGGTTTGCTTAAGCATATCTCCATCATTCAGCTCTGTATCAGCAAGTTAAAAGAGCGTCTGCTTGTTGAAAACAACTCTGGAGTTTAATGAAATTAAGAAAGATGAATTATTAGTTTGTGAGGTGCTGAGCAACTCCTGAAGATGCTGCTAACTGCCCTAATCTGCTGCTTTCTTGAAAAATGACTGAATCATGTAAGATACACCCTTGATAATACTCAGTGAAGAAAGTGGAAACTGCTTTGTCAGGGAATAATCCTCTGGCTGGTAATTTGGCTTCTTGCTTGTGCTGAATTTAAAGTGGAACCTGCACCAGTGCCTGTGGGACAGCAAACCCAAAGAGGGATATCTGAAGTTAAAGATTCCTCAATGTAGCCAGTAACACAAGACACATGCAGTCCCCTTGCTCGCTGTAGCATGGAAGTGGAGAAAATAAAGCTGGAATGCTGCCTGAAGCTGACTTTTTCTATATTTCAAATATTAGGGACAATTTCTAAGAAGAGTCTTACTGCAATTAGAATTAATGACTTCATGCTTCTAAGAGTTCTTGCTTAATTACCATCACACATGTTTTTACAGCTGTCCTTTTATATAAACAGTACACTGCCCTATGCATCTGCCTCAGTAGTCAAAGCTTTTAAAGCCTTGTGAAAAACATTAGTTACGGATACCTGATGAATAGGAGGAGAATAAAAATGAAAAACTGAGTTCAGAGCAAATGAGAATTAGAAACTAGACAAGAAGTCAGAAAGGAAAATGGAGGTGAGATAAGGAAGACTACAAAGTGTCAGGGGACATTGATGGGAACAGTCTCTCCAACTGGAAGTTTATGAAGTGTAATACACTTCCATATCATCTACCATCAGCTAATTAGTCATTGCAAACAACGATAATGTAGGAAGCCCATGAAGATGCACATGTGGCAGAACAGGACAAATATATAACCCTTGAAACCCTTTCTTGCTCCTTCTGTTCTGGTACAAAACCATCTGGGTAAGACTGAGGGATTTGCACATACTTCAAGCTGCTTAATACATTTGCAGGCACCGTGAATACTACGAAAGGTACGGTGGAATTTACCAGTCCAGATCTGAGTGTGCACAGTGTGTGCACCTCGGCTAATGAGTGATGTAGGTTATCTTTGTAGCCAAAGAAGAGCTCTAGGCTAAGCTGTAGTTTAACTGAACCTGCAGACCTTGACCTCAGAGTTAAATGAATTCACTTTGGAAGACCCTGTTTTTCTCCCCTGACTAGAAAGTGAACAGAGCCAACCAACTTAAATGTAGATCTCTGAAACTGGGAAAAATTAATCTCATTGATGTGGCATGCAGTTTTCAGCAAGATGTGGCTTGTTTGTGTTTGCCAGCAGCTTCCTGAGCTGCATTAAGAAGAGAGGTGCTACCAGCTCAAGTGAGGTGATCCTTCTTTTCTCCTCAGCACTGCTCAGGCCATACCTGTCTGGGCTCCCCCATAAAAGAGACAATTCTTTTGTCCAGTGCAGAGCTACAGTGATAGGACAAGGGGTAATGGTTTTAAACTAAAAGAAGGTAGATTTAATAATTGCTAGTAAGCAATTATTATAAATATATTAATAAATATATTATATTATATATAATAAAGCAATATATTATAATTTCTAGTAAGCAGTTATTGACAAAATTAATGACAAAGGGTTTTTACTCTGGAATATTGGCAAAAATCTGGAGTTCTGGAGTAGTACTTTATGTTAAAGAGTAGTCTTTCTGTATATTCTAAGCACCTTACAGAAGGAGTTTGGCTCCGCATCTGGTCAACAGACAGATATAGAAGCCTTCAGAAAATAACTGAAAACATGAGTTAGGCAATTCTTAACTTCCTAGCTTGCCTGATCTGAAATGGCCACTTCGCATTGTTTGCAAAAGGAGCCAGCGTCCTCTGGTCACCCATATGTAGGACACAAGAACGGTCAGTGGCTAATACTAAAAATTCTGAAATAATGCTGATTCATTTGAAACACCTTAAGTGCTGGCAAGCTTTTGAAGGTCCATAGTACAGATGTAATTCTGTATAAATATTATTGAAAAGTGTTTTGCTATTGGCACTGGCAGACAATTGCACATTATGTATTTTCATACCTGACCTCAGGAGGAAATAAGCTTTCATTTCAGTCTTTCACCCTCGTGTCTTTAATATTATATCTCATATAAATATGAGATATAATATATATCCCAAGAATAGAGTGTCAGAGGGTTACTCCTCTGCCCAGGTCTTACATGTTTAACTGCACACATACACGTATTTATACATTAACACAGTAGCCAATAGGTCAGATCCTTAGCTGATGTAAATAAGCATAGCTCATTTGTCTCTGCAGACAACTCTGATTCATACCAGCTGAAGACCAGTATATTTTCCCTAGGTCTGGATTCAGTAAACCACACACACAGAGTGCAAAGCAGCCTATTGTTTGAAGAAAACCTTTCTTGTTTAGGGCACTGCTGAACAAATAAACTAGGCAGCAAGAGGGAATTAACAGGAATGAAGAGCATTAGTTCCTCGGAGAAAATAACATCAAAAAAGCCCTTGGTATCCATCAGTCGGGATTCCTTCAGTGCTAAGCAAAAGCTGCAATGGAAATTGCTGTGTCGTAACATATGTGATTCCATGCTGAACAATTTACTTGAAATGCTGCACTTCCAACACATTATACAGATCAAGTATCATGAGCAAGGAACAAGAGTATATGAGAAATTAAAAAGAACTTAAATACTGTTCAAGCAAAGCACTTAACCATGCATTTAACTTTTAACCTGAGAATAGTCCCATTGAAGTCAATGTGATTACTTATGTACTTAAAGTGAATCATGAGATTAGATGATCCTGTGGATCAGGATTTTAAAAATCTGAGTAGCTGTTACTTAAAATGGGATACAGTACAGCAGGGGAAGGGAATGAGAAAAATCTGTTTTCCATCCTCTGTTTCAAGTGTGCTAACAAAAGGCATGGTAAAATCTAGCACCGGTAAGTTAGAGTTGGAAAAATTCAGCCTTGAAATAAGACATTTCCTCATAGCTGTGAGGAAAATATTGAGACAGCTTATGAGAAGGAAGTGGATTTACCCTCACGCAGACTTCTTATAATGACATAAAATATATTAAAAGGAAAAGGGGATTAATCTAGATTCTGAGAGTGAAGTCAATGGTTTAAAAAAACCCCTATAGCCAGTTCCTGGAGGAGATGTCCCTCCACCAGTTTATTGCAGCATCCTGGTCCAAGTCCAACCTCCAGTTCAAAAGGTTCCTAAAAGACTGATTATGAGACAGATTATTTTATATTGCCACACATTTTGTGTTTCTTGTAAGCATCTCTACTTTTGGAAGTAGTTTGGTCTAGACATATTTTTTATTAAACCTAGTACAACTGTATTTCTTTTCAATATTGTGTTATACATACACCCACATCATGAGAGGATTAGGCTGGCTGGTATTTGCAGTCTTTGGCTCTAAAGTATGTCAGCCTGACTTCTGCTTATGACCTTTGTTCATGAGTTTGATGTGAAACAGGATTGATTATATTTCCTGCAGCAATCTGACAATCCTGAGCTTCCTTCAGGATTTGGGAAGGAAGTGGTTGCTGTGCTGGGTGGTCAGTTGAATGGATGTCAGTGGCTGGCAATGGAGCTGGAGTCACCCACGAGCATCTCACCAGAGCAGGTCCCAGCAGCCAGGTACCATGCCGTGAGGAAGTGACCTCTGTTTCTCCTCTACATGGCACATCTAATTTCCCAAGGGAGAAAGTGTTATTTCATTACTGGCATATATGGATAAAACTTACATATCTTGTGATTAGCTACAGATCAGACCAGATGATCTCATTCTTTCTTTTTTTTTCTGGCTCCAAGCACCATAAACTTTTTTCCTGGGCTAGGGCCCCTCAAATCCCATCTGAGTCCCTGGAAATACTCCTATTGACTTCACTCTGTATGAACAAGACTTCAACTCAGTCTACAGCCTCTATCCGAGTCAATGGAAGTCCAGAAAGAATGCAGCTCAGCTTGCAGTAAATAAGTGTACCAAAATGACCACAAGCCAAGCTATTCAGAAAGGACTAGTAATAGCACCTTCACAGAAACTGAATTTGTGAATGCTCCATTAGCTAAAGGTATCTGCACGAGAGATTCTTCTCAGCTTTCTCTATGAAAGGTCTGTTGAAGTTAAAAGTTTTTAAAGTTACTTACAGAAGAGAAGTTTAGCACAGGCTATAGGGCCCTGCAGGATTCAGCCACTGGAGAAAAGCTGTTTTACCACAGTTTATCCATTTCCCAAAATGAAACTGAGATCAGGCCACATAATTTACATGAGTATTGGCTGGGTTTTAAATAAGAAAAGACTCATACTCTGGGCCAGAAGCACAGCTGGTATAACCCTAAGAATCTGGTTCATAGCAGTAATATTTTTCTGCAGTTTGAAGCCAGAGCTCCTGCAGGTTTCAGTATGACAGCTCTTAGCTTTAGACCCAAGGCATCACAGAATGCTGGTAATATTTAACTGTGCGCTTTTCCCCAAAACATCAGAGTTTAAGATGCCTTTGTCTTTCATGGCAGAGATGAACCCGCTTTAAATTTTAGGCTTTTTGCTAAATAATAAGCTGGTTTTGTTTATGCAATGATATAGAATTAGAGAGAAATAGATGCATCTTTGCATAAAAACCAAGTCACCATTATCATAAGAGGTGTTGTTTATATAGCATTTATGCGTCTACCATTTAAATAACCCCATTTAAATAATAAGATATTTAGGAATGTTAGTTAAAGAATGAGGAATATTTCACTTTTTACAAACAGCAATGACACAAACAGCTCGACAGCTTTGCATTATTGACTTTATGCATAGTCACAAGAAGGGAGATTGGTGTATGATGGTTTTGTGTCTTTGTGGGTGGATTTGTCTTCTGTACTTTCTGTCCTTGGAACATAAAAAGCTCAGGACTTTATGAGATATAACTTTACTCTACTTGGCTATTTAAAATTCCCATAGACAAGACCAAGAAATTTAAAGCATATAAGGATTAGGGTCAGTTTCCTTAATGTGGTTATATTAAATTAGGGATGTAGCTGGTTAGCCAGGCATCAGAACAAAGAATCCAATTATCAGAAGTGCTAACCACCTCAAATTTCTTTTCCAGAGTCGAAATTTCCTTAGCTCCATCTATTCCGCCACACCAAAATTTGGACTTTAATTTACTGAACTGTGACTCAAAGTGCTGTTTTCTACACTGTCTGAATGAAAGGGCAGTTCCTCCCTTGCTCCTGGGCTTTTCTAGTTGTCAGCCTGTTACTTTGCTTGGGAAAGCAGCCAGAGCTTGAAAATTCATATAGGCAGTGTGTGCAATCTGATAGTCAGGCTCAAGCACAAGTCTGACCCCAGAGTTAACAAGTATTGATGCACCCAGGATTGTCCTTCTGGAGCTGCCTGCCCTGGCCCTAGCAGAGGTTGAAGGTGCATCACCTCAAATAGTTCGAAAATCTGGGCCTCGTGTAAAGAACAAGCGAGAGCCCAAGGTCTGGCTCAGCCTTGTGCACAGGCAAGTAGAGACCACATTCATGGCCATCAGGTGTGACTGGGACAGCAACCAGTAGAAAACACAAAGGACTAAGTATGTACATGTGAGTGTAAAATGCAGTAGCTGGTCAGAAAGCAGGTCTGTGTGTATTTGAGAGAGATGGTTGACCTGGAAAATTTACTTGTGGATAAGATAATAACCTGCTTTCGTAAGGGATTGTTTTCCCCTGCTTTTTTTGTAAGTTGTGCTTTGTTTGCATTTGTTTTCAATTATATTATTTATAATTGTTGCTTTTTCCTGAGAAATTATAACTTTGGCACACACAGTTGAATACCAGTGTTCATCTATGTCTGAGGCATGCACCCAAGGCAATTAGAAGTGATGTGTTTGCTTTTTAATAAGAAATTAGCTGCCACAGGAAATTATCTTGGTAAAAAAATCCAGCAAAAGTTGCTTTTGCTATATGATATATTTTAGAAATGTTTTGGCTCTCTCCAAACTGCAAAAACTATGCCTGTCATTTCAAAATGCTCTGGGGAAAGGCAGCTGAATTCCTCTTTAAACTGCGAAATAATAGGCACAGTTTCATGCATTTGGGGGAATGTAAAATATTTCTATTACTATTTCTTGCCTTTCTTCTGGTCCCTGCCTCCTCTATGTCTTCTTTTGCCCTCACTACTCAAAGCAGCATTTGGGATGGGAGAGCCATTTATCAGGAATACATCTAAAAAGCTTTCCCACAGAGTTTCATGAAAAATAGATATTGATTAGAAGCTAGGGGAAATAGGATTTTTCGAGAAAAGGCTTAACAGAAGAAATTGAGCATTTGATACAGGATTGTGGAGAGAAATGCTGGACCATAGCCATAGGAGCTGGCAGCTGAGGAGAGGGCAGAAAAGTGTGGGGTAATGCAAAGAGATCAAAGGAGCAAAAAAACCCATCCTAAATATAAGAGGAAATACCCTGGCTCTGTTGGACTGGAATAGAGTCTAAAGGGAAATTTTGGTGTTGGAAGATAGAGACTGGACAAAGGACTGGAAACGCTTCCTGGGCAAGAACTTTGCACTGTCAGGGAGATGGATGCATGTCTGTCAGCTCAAATACCATAAGCAGAGACACAGGATTAGTCATGAGCTATTAACTTCCACATGGCAATTCTGGGAGTTTGCAGCACTGACACTGCCCATTATAAATCTCCTGTGAACAAGCAAGGTACCCAAAAAAGATTTTTAGCACACAGATAAAGAGATGAGAAACTCAACTTCCATGTATCTTAATACCATGTCCTTCCTGGTTGTCTTATTTGCTCAGATGCTGAGTTTCCTCTGGAGACACTTAATTCCAGGGAGGCATCTCAATTATGTAGCTCAGCAAATCACAGCTGTTTCTCAAACCAGATGTTAGAAACTGCCTCTGGCAAGCTTCTCCCAGGAGCTGAGTCGCCTGTGGTTGGCTCTGCAGACAGCTCTTCCTCTGCCCTCCCCCCAGTCCCACCAGACCTGAAAGCCAGTCCCCTGTGGTCCTTGGTGCCACCCCGCCAGAATGGTTGTTATTATGGGTCAGGACAGATAAGCTGCAGTCTGATGGTTCAGTGCTGTGGTTGAAAAGGAACTGGATCATTATGGAGCTATGTGTCTTTTCAGATTGATAAGTGATGCTTTCACTGCAGATGAGGATGCCTGGACAATATGTAAGTTATCAGAGCTGTCTTCACTTCCAGTTTCTGAGTCCAGGCTCTGTTTCCAGGTTGACGTTAGTGGAGCACGTCAGCTAGCCATACCCCCTGTCTACCCAGCCCTGGCATGCCTGCACTACCTAAACAGCCGACACAACCAGGGCACTGGTACCTAGGATATGTGCCCAGTTGTGAACTAAAAAGCATATTGGAAAGCATGGTGTGATGTATGACATCATGATACTTACCACAAAAACTTCCACTAATTGGGTGATGATCCCAAAGGAGATGAGGAACAGCTGTAGAAGCTGCACAGAAACTCATCTGCAGCTTGAGTTTAAGAGCCATAGCTCCAGGGGGAACTGTCTTCTGCAGCCACTGTTCTGCATTACCAAATGAAAGGGCTCTTGTCCTCTCCTGCCTCACTGACATTCCTCCATTAAGGGTTAATTGCCTCCTTAGCTGCCACTGTCTGAGGAAGAAGGTTATAGCTGAGAAAGAGTCTTAGAAAACCTGGTAGAAAACAAAGTATCTGGCCGGTACCTTTAATTCAGTAAATAAAAGGGGGTTGAATTCTTAAATGCCTCTTTTGCATCTGACCTGACAAACATCTGAATTTTACGTTTCCTTTCTTCAAGGTCAAGTAAAATTTAGTTAAGATTTACTAAAGAGTCACAACTTATACCTTCCTCACTGTAATACAGATTCTCACATTGAACTACATTTTTTAAGAGTGAATAATACCCATTCTTTTACTTAATAGATATATAAAATAATATTTCTTTCTCACCCCCTAACAAAGGAATATGATGCTGGAAAGCCTCCTGTTATTACATGGGTTGGGTATTCTCAGTACATCTGAGGAGAGAAACGAGATAGAGTCACTTATTCTGCAAAGTATACTTTAAAATGTTTGTTTGGCACCTCTGAACTCTTTATTTCTTTTCACTGCTGTTACTGAAAGAATGGTTTCATATTAATAGTGAGAAGTTTTCTATTCTTGTTTAAACAGAAGTAAACTTGAAGACCTTGTCAAAACAAGTAGGTTAAGCTTGACTTATCAGCTGAAGTCTTTCTATTAATAGCTAAGATGGCATCATTTTTCCATTAAGCTTCATCTAGATTGGCTTTCTGGGCTGCAAGCGCACACTGCAGTCGGCTCATGTTCATCTTCTCATCGACCACCACCCCCAAGTCCTTCTC
>JBCJKH010015787.1:0-10514 GCA_039877255.1 Loriculus beryllinus
GTGTGTGGTGTCCCTGAACCATGGCAGGAGGGTTGGAACTAGATGATCTTAAGGTCCTTTCCAACCCAAACTATTTTATGAATCTATGATTCTAACAGAAAAGATAGTCATATTCTTCATTATGTCCAGAACAAAACAGTAAAAAGTAGCTCTTCTACATAGTACCTTTTCTTGGAATATTAATAGTTAATTTATTTTTTTGGGACAATTTTCAGAAGTGCAAAGATTGAAATTGCAAAAGGTAACAAGAGTTTCAAATGCAGCTATAGAAGATCAATATAGCATTCTGTGCTTCAGATTACCTCCTTTTCTTATTTCAAGACAATGTTAGAATAATTTATTTTATATTTGTACAAAAAGAATAATTTTGGCTATGTATGCTGCAAAACTAAATATCTTCCAGATGAAAATCTGTAAAGATTATCTGTAGATAACCTTTGTAAAAGGATTCCATAATAAAAGACCCTTTAGAGTACCATGAAGATTTATTTATCTTAATTTACCTCAATCCCATGGTTCCATATTCTTCCTGTAGTTCCTAATTGGAAGAGATAGAATTCTTTCCAAACATGCATATTTCAAATTGCTGGGGCCAGTAAAGCTCTCTTATGTGTGTAGTTTCTGATCACTTGAAATTCAAACTTCCCATAAGGACAGGGTCATAGACTAGTGCTATGACACAATTTGGCCGTAAGGCTTGCTGTGGTCTGGTTTTTCTTTGTTTCTCATTCCCTGAAGAAACTATCATTTTCTATTCCATCTTTTACTTTCTGTATTTTCAAAAGGAAAGTCTGCACACTCAAAGAAAATATCATGTGAAAGAAAGGCATTATATTCGGGAGACTTTTTCCAAGCAAAAATCTAAACTGAGTAACTGTTCTACCATGTATACGAACACAATGTACATTATGTCTGTGTATAAACTGGTACAGTAAGACGAATACCTTCCAATTCATTACTTACCAATGTCATCTTTATTTCTGTAAATACCCAAAGAAGCAAATCAAACAATAACACATACTACGCTATCTCAGATTTAACCAAAAGTTATTCTGGATGCGCTATGTCCTGGACTTCCACGCACAACTCACTTTTTCATGGGGAGCTCCTCAATCAACTGGCACCATAATGTGGCCCCCTGTTTTAAAGTTGCCAATTAGGATTATGTTAATTACTGATGGTTAAGTAAGACACTATAAAGTATCTAAGCAATGAAAAGTATGTTCTGAAACACGCAAAACCCTTCCACTGAGAACTGGGACTGGCAAAATGGTCAGGACTCTAAATTAGCATGAGGACAGATTACTATACTTGGACAAAGTTCCAGTGAATATGACTTGAACAACTGGAAATAGCAGTAACAGTAATCTTGAACTTCAGTAGCTCCTGGGGTAAGTGGTCATAACATTCTTGACTTTGCCAAGGTTATGTCACAGCTGATGAACTAGCTTATTGGGATTATGTAATAAACAGCTACACATACCTATACTACTCTTTAAATTAAAAAACCTCCACGATTATTTCATTAAGAAACCCAACAACAACTATATACTAAAGAAGCAATACAGCAACACTGACACCACAGGAAGGGTTCTTTGCCAGTTTGTTCTTAAGTTAAAAGTCTTTTACTTTATATATGGAAAGGTCAGTTTAAAGGGATGAATTTCTTCTGTAAATGCAGCAGAGGTGAAAAGGGGTCTATAAAATGTATGTAGAGTTTTAGTGAAAGAGTAATAGATAAAGAGTTGTGAAAACAGATCTGAAAATAGATTTAACAAAACTCCAGCACTTGCAGTAAGGAACACTGAACATGCAAATAATAGAATTGTAATTAAATGAGTATACAGACTTGGCCATTTGCCATTTGTAGCCCCAATATATTACAGCCAGTTCCTTCACACTTTCAACAGAATTTGAGGCAAGCCCAAGTGTTGAATATTATGAAGCTGCATTTTTCATGTTCTTTTTACAGAGATAAACCATATTTATCGCCACTCAAGTAAACCACCGTGCATGCACTGTTTCTGTTTTCAGTTGAGTTGAGCAGAGACATAAGAATACCTTTGTGGTAAACACAGGCTTTTAAAAATAGTGTGGCAGGAGGTTAGCATCACATGAAAACAGCTATCTTAATTTTAATAGTTTTTCTAATTGCATCTCTAAAGCAAAATAAATTGCTAAAGAAATACATGGATTTTAAAGGAACAATTAAAATGATGAATGGAATGTTGCCAATACAAGGCAAAGCTATAGGGAAATACAGTGGAAGGGATGGTGTGTACAAAACTGATTGTGGCAAAATTGTATTCAGAAGGAATGGAAGAGTATGAAATGAGGATTTAAACTATACAGAACTACATAAGAACACGAACTCTAGTCAAAAGACGTCCCAAAGGCTGGCATAAAATGCTTTTTTAGTATTTATAATTGAATGCTATTACAGTATTATTATGCAGTATCTGTTTACCTCAGGAAAGATTAGTTTGCAGATGCTTTCAGTTAATGTGTGCAGGTACACTCTACTTCTGCTTGTTTTCCTTTGTGGAAGGTTTCCATGAGCATCTTTTTCATGGACTTCTTTGCAGATGGGCAAAGCTGCTCTAGAGCTGTTTTCTGCACAATCCTTGTCACACTCCTCAGTAATGTGACTTTGAGTCAGTAAGGAGAAAGGACATTCCCCTGTGATCTTCAAGTCTTTCAGTTTTGTACAGAACATACTGTATGTCTCTCCTTTGAGACTGAGTACTTCGCTTTGTGTTTAATGGTTCTCTTCTGTTACCAACAAGAGCAGAAGATGCCAGAATAGTAGATAAGGCAACCACTGTGGAAGATTATTGGTAGCTACAAATCACCACAAGAACAAATGCATGCCCCTGCAAAACAAGAGGAAAGAAAAGCAAAATTAAAAACATTTATTTTCTCTTTTAAATTCCCATTATGTGCTAGTTTTATCCTATATGCATTATAAAAATGGCTTTTTCTAGGACCTTGCTCAGGAAAGCACTTAAACTCGTGGCATTTTAAGTATATAATCCCTACTGACTTCAGTGATTCAGGTAATTAAAGTTGCATGCGTGGATAAGTTGTTGGCTGAATTTGGGCTCTAGTGATTAAGGCAGAGAAGTTGTTTTATCTGATGTAACTTTCCTCACATCGATGAATGAAGCTTCTGAAACAGTAGAGAACAAAATTCTAACAAGAAAACCTTTTAAATTCTTCATAAGCAGCTATAAAAAAACTACATGATATGGCACAATGAAAATGATTTGTTATGGATACTTAAATTTCAATTTATTTGATGCCCAAGACAGCCTTTTTGTATCAGAGAGATGTATAACTAAAGTTAGTACTTGTACTTCTGGAACAGAAAACCATCCAAGGCCAAAGGTTAGCACATTGGGTAAAAGACACTGACTGGTGACAACTACCCTAATTTGACCATATAACTGAAGTGGCTTGGAAACATCAAGGGATTTTTGTGCTTTTGAAGGTAATACCTTTCAAACAACACATAAAAAAAAAAAAAAAAAAAGAACTGAGATTCTTATTTTAATAATTTTAATAATAAATGTTTGCTACACATCTTTCAGGCTGAATATGAAAAATGTTCTTCCATTAAGGGCTTTATTTTCTATTAAGTGTATTTGATTGAATCAGATCCTCTCATTCTCATATAATACTTGAACAAGGTAATCCTTGAAAGCTTTTGGCTGCTCTGAGAGCAGCTGATTTGTTTCTCTGGAGATATGGTACAATAACTCTTTCTTTCAGAGGCACTATGGCTTTGATCAGCCTGTGAATCACACTGCTTATTTCTGCCCCTGAGACACCCAAAGGACTTTTAGGGTCACACAGCAACTGTACCAAGGTTAAAAATAACTAATTCCCTGATACAGGCTATGAGCTGCTTCTTTTGAAACAGCTGGAATAAATGGCATAACAGAGGAGTGCTGTAGACCCAGCACAAGTGGCATGAATACAAGGAGAAACAGAAAGAAGCTACTTTGACTGGACCTCATGCTGCAGAAAAATATTTGGCAGAAAAGGCCCTTTTAAAGTACACTCTAATACTGATGGTGTCAGGCCAGCTTCTAGTGGACATCTATCAGAATTATTAAAGTATTATTTTAAGAATCAATAAACACAATGCTAAGAACAAGAGGCTGAAGAATGTTTACATAACATTCTGTATTTCTGATTTCAGTTTTTTCATGGAAATTAATTTGTTTCCACTGCATGGACATCAGTAATGCTTTATTACTGAATACTGTTGTGCAGCAAATGAGGCAGTGAAAAATTTCCAGCAAGAACTACAGTTTCAAAACATACATATATGTAATACTTTTTCTTGATAACTTAAGCACATTATATACATGTAAAAGTACTTTTATTCAGGAACCATTCTATAACCTTGTATTACTTTACATTATTTAACCTTTGTATTACTAAACAAGAAAACAATTCCTCTGTTTCTAGAAGACAATAATCTGGAATTATATGGGGGGTCAATTCCATGATAGCATGTTGCATTTTAATTAAATTACATTCGATGTGGCAGGTAGAATCTGAAGGAAGTGTTGCCATTATTTTACACCTGGAAAACCTGAAATCTTCACAAGCTGCCAAGTGAGGAGAGGTCCCAGAAGAAGATTTTGTGGCAGAACTTATGTTCAGGGGCAAAATGGGCACTGATGTCCAGACAAAGCTGATGGACATGTACCTACTGTGTCTGCAGTTTCTTTTTTGTGGTTGCGGTACAGCCTGCCACCCTTTGCACCACAGGACACTTGCATTCGACCTCTTCCAGCCCTGGAGGGGACTGGAATTTATGCCCTTGCTTTGAACATGACCCTGTGCCCCTTCCAATTGCAGTTTACAACAAAACCATCACAGATGCACAAGAAAGTGGCAATCCCTCATGTTTCTAGTAATAACAATGTTGTACAAAACCAGTAGCATTAATGTACGGATCTTTAAATTCCAAATAATGATGACACAGTTCCTGAGGAAAGCTTTCTACAGAACCATTTTTCTAAGTACCCTGATGTTCTTGTTTTCCCAGAAACAAATGGGATGCTCCTTTGTGAACATTTATCCCAGTTCAAAACCAGTATCAACAGTTTTCAAGCAGTGAGCAATTGAAAACTCTTGCTGACCTCGGCAATGGCAAGACCTCCTTCATCACGTCTTTATAGAAAGAAACTGGAAAACCTAATTCCATGACCTTCAGAGGATTCAAATACTGAAAGAAAAAGAAAACAAACCCAAAACAATAAAACTAAAGTAAACCAAACCAAACCAAAACTCTCCTGCATGTACTAGGTCTTCCTTTATTAAAACATCAAGTTTGCATCTGGGATCTTAAGTGCATCTTGCCCTTAATATATTTGTCCTTAATATATTATCTTAAATTCAGAAAAAAGTCTACTGTGTTATAAGGAAACCTGTCTCACTCAAACAGTAATCAGACAGTGTTGTTTAAGGTCTGACAGGAGAAAGACAATGAATCACCAGTGTAGGGTCTACAGAAGGAATTCCAACAGTATAATGGACATTAAAAAGATAGAAGAAAGATGGCACACATTACAGGTTAAGTCTGACATTTGCAGCTGTGTTTCAAGAATGAGGAACAGCAGCCCTCCCTTTGTTCACAGTGTTTAAAGACATTTTCTAATCATAACAAAAAAATATTAGGAAACATGGGAAAAGTTTCTGAGTTTAATTCCTCTCCAAATATGCTTTGAGAGAGTTCATCCCAGGGGAGCAGCAGTGTTTCATGTGAATTCTCCATCACTGCCATATTAATTGATGTCATATTTACCTTGGGAAGCAAATTTAAAATTAAAATTAAATAATCTCCTGTGAGATCAAACTACAAGCGACCAATTTATTCAGTGCCTGGCTGAATGCAACATGGCACTGTGCCACTCAGAAAAATGAAGATGACTTTACATAGTATAGTCATAGCAGCAGAATAACTTGAGTGCTCAAAATGCTTTGCGCAAACATTTCATTGTGCATTTCATCTATACTTGTCATAAGGCCAAAATGCCTTCCTGTATGCTTATTTTTACTGGTTGCTTTTGATTATTTATCTCTGGTAGAACATTTCCTTGACAGAGCCATGAAATACAGTGCAATTAATCAACCGTAAAATAAACCCGCCTAATACTAATACAGCCATTTATAAGAATTAACACTTGTTAACAATAGCTAACAATGGTTTATAATCTTAACTTATGGACATGGCACAAAAAATCAGAAGCAATATTAAATACTTTTTACTTCAGAGTCCCTTGCTTGAGGGAACAGACTACGGTATGATGCTACAATGTCACTTCTTGGTTTTAATCACACATATCATCATTTTGGTAGTTGAACTGCTGCTTGTGGAGCAAGAATTAAGAAAAAAAAAATAGTGTGCTTTGCAGCAGTCAGAAGATACCACTGACTGGATCTACCTTTCTTCAGCACAAGTGTGACTGCAGTGCTTGCAGGAGCTCAGCGTGGTCTGGGAACCATTGCCTCAATAGAAGTAGCTGTTAATTTCTGGCTTGCCCATATGGAAGACAGAGTCTTGCAATTCCCTCTCAGCTCTAATCATTATGGGATACAGAAATCCCTGCCTTTTGCCCCTTGCTAGTCATTAGACCTCTCCAAAGAGCAAGGCAGGAACTTCTACTCACAGGCAAAACACAATCAGCTTCTAGCAAGATAGGTTAGTACCCATCATCTTATCAGCAGCAGCTCATTGTGGATTCAGTTGTTGTGCCTCTCCGCAGACAAATACAGGGAAAATAACTAAATCCTATAATTTTGTCTTATTAATCTAAAGTGCAATATCCACATTTTATTTTTTCTACTTCAAGTGCTGTGTGTAGCAACAGAATCAAAGCTCTTGTGATTTGCCTGTTTCCAAGGATTTTAAGGAGGCTTCTAAAATACTCAGAGACTATTGCTCAAGTCCACATCAGTTAGTTAATATTTTAAGAAGTCAAAGTAAGTATTCCTTAGGCTTATTAAATTCTGTACAGATAAGAAGCTTTGGCTGGCTGCTTCATTGTTAAATGCATTCAGAGGGCACACGCCTTCAAAGCATTAATTTGTTTGGGTATTGCTGCTTTAGAGAGAACAAGATGTAAGTAACTGGAGCAGACAGGCAAATCTGATTACAAATTTCCTAGCAGTAGCAGGTGATACCTAATAGAAAAGTGCAGTTGTTGACTTAGGTTGAGGACATCTTGGAAAAAATGTGTCCTTGTGAAGAGGAGTGAAATGTTTGCCTGCATCTCCCCAGTCAGCAACTAACCCATCAACTGAAACGTGAGGATGCCTCATTTACCTCTTTCCAGTAATCTGGTCCTGTCATTAACACAGTAAATACATTTGCTAACCTACCATGGGATAACCGTGTCATTACACAAGAATAATTTAAAAACCATATCGTGTATAACTTGCATATTAGGGAAAGTGCACAGTAGGGACAGGATTTCTAAATCTGCAGCAGCAACATAAATGTAATTAAAATATTAATCAAACCATATTGCATAAAGAACATAACTATAGAAAGAAATTTCAAAGCAGAGGAGTTGAACTCTAGGAGATCCCAAATACAGATGACCATTCAATACTAAATCATGAGCACACTTGTGTAGACACTGGAGTTACTTATCCTACAAAGTAGTACCATTTTGCCAGCAAGATCTAGCCTCTTTCACGACACAGATTTTTGCTACTTGAGCAAAGGCAATAACTGATGAAAAGGCTGTTATCCTCTCTATACATCAAGATGAGACATAATATTGGACAGTGAACTTCACGGCAATTTACTGGTACCCAAAAAACTGCTAAATTCAGCAAATTCCACTCTAGCTCTCAAAATATGCTTTATCAGGCATCAACTTTTCTGCTTGCTCCCGCAAACTTCCACCCTTCTTTCTTACAAGTCATCCCTAGTGCTGACCTGTCAATATCCCAGAGCCCTCTGGATTAATCTTACCATTTTTTCTCCAAATTACTAATTGTCATTGTGCGCTGTGCAAGCCCATTTCCAGTGTCCTTACAGCCAGATGTAGCTCTGCTTGGGGCTATTTCTAAGGTAAGTATACTCAAAAGTTTTCTGTAAATCACAGCATACTTTTGATAGTAAGAAAATACCACAGGACACCACAGCACCTACTGAACTATCTAATGGAATTGCAGTGATAACTAAGCTAAATACTTATTATTTTAATAATTCAAACATTTTAGTAAATCCAAACTCATCCCAGTGACTGTCCTACATAACTGCTCAGGGCAAGCTAAAAATCTAGCCCTTGCTTGCAAGAAAGACTTTCTCCCAACATAATGTGGAATTTCCTAACCTTTCCACCTTTTTTCTTTATCAAGTGTTTTAATAAACAGAGAAACACAATCAAGTGTTTCCTCTGTGCTCCAGGTTGAATGGATTGTGACCTGTGTTGCTGCAACATTAGACAGCTACAAAGCCAGATGAAGAAAGTATTACCTTTGTTTTCAGAGAAGAAAATAAGTTATCTCCTTTTCCACCTTGTCCCTGTTGTAATCAGCAGAAAATAAGTTTCAAGGAATACATAAGTGAACTTCAAAACTGCTAACATGTCTCATTTTAAGGTCATTACAAGACAGACATTTCTGCTGCAAGTGACAGGACAAGGAAATGGCCTTAAGTTGTGCCAGGGGAGGATTAGATAGGGTATGAGAAAACATTTCTTTAATGAAAGGGTTGTCAAGCACTGGAACAGGCAGTCCTGGGAAGTGGTTGAGAGACTTTCCTTAGAGGTATTTAAAAGACGTGCAGATGGGGCACTTAGGGATATTGTTTAGTGATGGACTTGGCAGTGGTAGCTAATGGACGTTCTTTAATGTCTTTTCCAACCTGTATGATTCTGTGATACTATAATTTTATGATTTGTGTAATACAATTTGTAATGAGGTACCTTGATACTGAAAACAGTTTTCTTAAAGACAGGAAAAAATCCTGAAGTATCACTGAATTTCTGATACTGATTTTGTGACTGACTCATTTCTCTCTAACGGTCTGAAGCAAATCTCTGGACCCAAATATATCCCTGGGAGAAGCCCAGACTCCAGATGTGAAAGTTATATTGCAGACACATCTCTGCTTTCAATTAAGGGCACAGGGGGAGTCCTAATTACTGCACCCATGTTTTGGCATATAGCTAAAGGAAGGACTCATTTCCAAATGTTGTTTAAGAAATATATATTTGTCATTTTAAGTATCGCACGTACTTTCATAGGGTAAATATTTTTCCTACGCCAGGACCAAATAACAGGGAGGCATGCTGAGAAGATAGCGTGGGAAAAATACTCTCTTCCTGTGAGTCAAAACCTATCTGTGAAAACACTCCATAGCAAGCCCAGCAGGCAGCCTCACAGCACCTGATTCTCTGCTTCCCTGCTCACACGCTCAGGCAGAGACAGCAGCCTTTGGTTGTGGCACATCCTCAGACCCTCACCCCAGTTTGAAGCATGGCTTGTACCACCAAATAAGCAGCTTATGATGGAGATGCTAACCCTGAAAACCCCAACCTGCTTACACTGTGGGAGCTCTTGAAGGTGATTGCTCATGAGCATTTTTCCTGAGGCAGAGTCAAGGACACCTCACAAACACTAAAAATAACCTTCTGTACGTAACCATAACACATTAGTTAGGTTGTTTGTTTGGTTTTTGTTTTCTTTTTTTTTTTAATGAGAAATCCTGCTATTGAACTGACATAGCTGTTGACACCTCAAGTGACCTGGGTACGCAGATAAGGAAACTATTGAAACAGAGGAGGTGCTGCAGTGAGCACAGGCGAAACCAAAAGCAACCTACAGTGTCTGGAAACTATTCTCACATTCTAAATTAATATATTTTAAATATAGCATTTAATCTACATTTGCAGTCCATGAAAGTACAATATTTTCATAAAAATCATTAGAAGAAAGATAAGAAATAAATGAATGTCTTCAGAACTCTTTCATTTCAAGAATTAAAACTTGTCCTGAGGACATGAGGTATTTATGACAGATATCAGGAGTTAAATGTAAAGACGTAAGTCTTGCCTACAGCGCTTCTACAATATGAAGTAATTATCAACAGTTGTTCTTACTGATTCTTTACAAATACCTACTTACAACTGCATCTCTCAGACTTACTGATGCATAAAACTTCACTCATATAACTGGACCTCAACATTCAAATGCTCACAAAATCTGATTTTTACTTATTTCATAGATAAAACTTTTTTTTTTTTTTTTTTTCTAGGAGCAGGGAAAGTAAAATGCTCGCAGTTATTCTAATAAGAGTAAAATCAAATAAGTTTTTATCTCACACTACTTTTTTTCTGAAATTTTTAGCTAGCATTCATGACAAATATGTAAAGCGTGAGTGTCAGGATGATGAAGCTAGGCTTCTTTCAGTGATGTCCAGTGACAGGACAAGGGGCAATGGGTGTAAACTGGAACATAGGAGGTTCCATGTGAACATCAGG
>JBCJKH010015787.1:10614-27071 GCA_039877255.1 Loriculus beryllinus
TATACCCTTTCAGTTTTATCCTAATGTAGATTGAAAATAACACAATCTTAAAGTGACTAAGAAAATAAAAATATCAAGATCCCATATATTGTTCTTTGCTAAATTTGTGTCTGATCAGCTCCAGAACAGACCCAAATTTAGGGCACAATACACCAGTTCTCCTCTGTTGTCGTATCTTGCTTGGGTTCCTTTAGTCACTGAGCTAAGGAGGCACAGCGGATTGTGCCAACCTTCTCTTCTGGATTAAGAATTGTGTTTGAGGCCAAAAAGGTTCAAGTCACATTTAATCATAAATTAAATCATAATTTAATCATAAATTTAATCATAAATTTGCATATTAGATAGCGAAAGATACACAGCTACAAAATTCCCCAGCTCACTTCATTTGTACTTAATAGCTGTGTGACATTCACCAAATGACTTTTAATTTACTTTTTTCCTCCTTTAGGCTACAAGGATAGTAGCCATTATTTGCTGTGTAATCCTAGCAAACAAACAAAAAATCTCATTTGCTGTTCATATTTCCTATTGACAGCTGTTCAGTATTTGGGGTATCTAGAATCATGAAATTCCAAACCCAATGAAAATAGCTTTAATTCCAATAATTCTAAATGGCGTCCAAATTAATGTTTGTTTAAATATTCTAATGCATATACATACACACCCTCAAGAAGCACGTCTGATGCACTAATATATGTCATTCATCACATCTTGTTAAGCAAAATTTGAAAGTAGGAAAAGAGTACTTTTAATGCAACAGGATTAGAATTTATGCATATCTGCAAAGAATTTCTGCAGCTTTTGTCAAATAGTAGCAAATAACACAAAAAAAATGTGTCCTAGTTTCCTCTACTACATCTACCACAGTAAGTGGTAGATGACAGTGCTGTCTGATGTTCTCCCTCCAATCTTAAAGGAGGTTTTTCTCAGACAGTAGCACTATAGTGCTGTCAGACTGTCAGCATTGATACGGAACTCAAAGTTTCATTAGATCAGATGACAACTTAAACATGCAATTTCTTCATTTAAGTAACTGCTTCTATTGCTGGGAGTTCAAACCCTCTTACATATTGGAGGGAGACCAGCACATGGTGCAGTTATTTTTTCTTGAGAAGTAAAATATTTTAGGTAAAAAAGAAAAAAAAAAGAAAAAGAAAAAAAATCCAGAGAAGGTGATTGTTTTTTACTACATGGAACATACTTATTTTTGCTTCTTGTCTTTACCCAAAGTCATCTATTAGATGTACTCTTCACCTTGCTTTGAATTTAAAAAGAAAATAAAGTGCAATCTCTATGAGAACTGTGTTTTAATGTGGCTGCACAAAGCAGTAGACTTGTATACAATTATTAGTATGAAGTTATAAATTTAAAAAGTCACTAAGAGCTAAATAATTAAAAAGGGAATGGGAAACGTGTTACTACTGTATATTTCCATCATAAACACCAGTGCAAACTGTTCTTATAGCAATAATGTTCCTAGTAAAGAAAATGAAAACGCTGTTAGTAAAATTAAAATAGTGACAAATGAGGTGAAAAATTAAAGGCTGGCAAAGATAATGGATTCATCTGATTATACAGAGATCTAAAAACCTCTAACTTGGGAAACAAACTTTCTTCAGATATCTGTGTCCTCTATTTGAGTTGCTTTTAATACACATATGTATATTTTGTGCATACATATGTAGAGAAAAACATTCTGCAAGGTCAAGGCTCCTGAAAAGAGCTTGCAGTGCTTTTGTAAGATTTTGTAAGTCTGTTAAGTACCTCCATTTGAAAATTCCATCATGCAGAGCAACTTAAGGTACATTTCATATATTTTCCTACCACGACATTTAAGCCGGGGGGGGAAGGTAGAGATTCCTATTTAAAATGACAATGCATAAACACATTTACTCTTTCATGACAATATCATATTGGCCGACACTGACATTAAAATACTTGCTATTCTTAATCATCCGTAGTCAGCTTCAACTATGAAAATCTCAGAATTTCTACTCCACTATTTATTCCTAATACCAATTCAAAAAGAAAACTAAAACAAAATGAAAATCTCTGCTTACAAGTGATCAGTTTCTGTCCCTCAAAAAACTTAAAATCTAGAAAGCCTTTGAGATCTCACAATGTCTAGATCAATGCTATTTTTAATATTTCTTAATACACTCTCAACTCCTGATTATTACACTGGTATTACAGTTAAGTTCCAAAGTAAATTCAAACACTGCAATATTCTTTAAAGAACAATAAGTCTAAGTACTCAAATATCTGTGGGAAGTATTTCATACTGTAGCCCACAATATAGTCTGAAATGAACCAAGACTTCCCCAAGATACCTTTGAACGTTACAGGGGACCTACACCAGAAACCAACTTAGACTTTGGGATTGTAAGGCCTCCTTTTCACACTTGGTTTACTTCCATTGTCTTAAACCACAACAGAACATATTGTAACAATCAGATGGTGATACCTCTGAAAACTCGGAGGATCAGAGCACTGTAGTTAAACATAGGCTGGAGTACAGAAGATGAGGGTTTAAATGTGTCAAGTCAGCTAACTTTTCTATGCATTAATTTAATATTCAGAATATTCTTTTACATACTCAGACTTATGCTCTTTTGAGATATGGCTTGTGTTTTATACATTTGCATCCTGAGCAATAACAAATTACAAATGTCAGTTGCGCTTAAAATTAATGTAAAACTGATTTCTGCATAGTTCAACTACAGATATAAGTGCTAAGGCAAATACATCTTTCTAGTTGCCTTTTTTTTTTTATATAATGGAATCATTAGAGACATCATATGCTTGGAAGTAATATTCCCCTCATATACTCTCAGTTTCCAAAATTCTGTATGGATTTCAGAAACATCAGCTGTGCACACTTTCGCATATTGGGATACATATGGAATTCACAGTTTACAACGGTTCTCTATTCTGTCTTGGTGAGGCTGCATCTGGGATATTGTGTCCAGTTCTGGGCCTCTCAGTTCAAAAAGGACAGGGAATTGCTTGAAAGAGTCCAGCGCAGAGCCACAAAGATAATTAAGGGAGTGGAACACCTCCTGTATGAGGAGAGGCTGAGGGAGCTGGGTCTCTTTAGCTTGGAGAGGAGGAAACTGAGGGGTGACCTCATCAATGTTTACAAATATGTGAAGGGTGAGTGTCAGAATGATGGAGCTAGGTTTTTTTCAGTGATGTCCAGTGACAGGACAAGGGGCAATGGGTGTAAACTGGAACATAGGAGGTTCCATGTGAACATCAGGAAAAACTTCTTTATTGTGAAAATGACAGAGCACTGGAACAGGCTGCCCAGGGAGGTTGTGGAGTCTCCTATGTTAGAGATATGCAAGGCCCACCTGGACAAGTTTCTGTGTGATATACTCCAGGTTACCCTGCTCTTGCGGGGGGGGTGGACTAGATGATCCTTTGAGGTCCCTTCCAACCCTTGGGATTCTGTGATTCTGTGACTTAGCCAGAATTGATGCATCATCTAGAATAAGCTATTTAAAAAATCCTTATTTCCAATGCATTAAGTAAATTCTCATTTGAGAACCATGGTCTAGATTAACTGTGAAGCATGATGATAAAATAATTATCTTACTTCTTCAAAGACACTCATCTTGCTGAGACTCCTACATGCATGCATTCATCTGACTGAAATTCAATGCGGGTAACTGCTTCCACAACTGACACACAGGTTTGCATAAACACCATTATTGTTGTTATTTTCCCAAAGATACTGAAGCATTGTCAAGTAATACAAACCATTGATTGTAGTGTGGTATGACGGTGCTTATAGTTAAACATTCCCTTTGTGTTCACAACTTGAAATTATAATGAAGAGCAAGTTTTATAAATAAAGGTCCCTGAACTCTGTATTTCTTAAGGAACTGTTTGAAAACTAGGTCTGTAGAAAGCAAAGTGTTTCATTAGTAGATTTCAACTGCAGAGTTTTCTGACTGAACATTTGCCACCTGCCACTTCTGTTTACAAACGACACAATCATTTTTGCACTGAAAATAACTGACAACTACCTTTCGGATTTATTTTTTGTTAAGCACTCATGCCAACTACCGTTGAAGTCAATAGCTGGTTTCTGACCACAGAAAAATAAGATTAACCTAACAGGTCTGTGACTTTTATCACAGAAATACTGATTTGCATCTTTCTTATTTTTGAAGCCAAATAAAGCCCAGGCTTTTTTTGTTTTCTGTTTTCACAGGTTGGTGTGCAGATGTGATGGTAAACACTGAACTGAGGTATTTGAGACTGTGGAGAAGTCAAAAACTATGCATGGAAACCTAACAACAGGAACTTCTAACTAATGAAAATCATTTATCCCACACCAGCAATGTTATGTCCTTGTATTCAACCAGAATAGATGAGTGAAAAGCTGTTTCCACAGCCATCACGCAGCTACCGATTCTGTTTTAGCTAAAGCCCATGGCAAAGAAAGCAGCTCTGAAGAAGAGGAGAAATCAGCTACTCTCTCATGTACTCTTCCAGTACTTCCAGTACTTCCAGTACTCTTCCATGGTACTGGCAGGGCAGGACCAGCAGGCACCTGCATTTTTTATTAAATACTTACAGAGTTTCTGCTAGAAAACAGGTTTAAAATCACTGAAATTGCTGATTTGGGCATGTGCATTGTAAATGAGTACCTTAATTTTTTATTTCCCTGATTGGCCTGTCATTTTTCTCAAAATGTAAGGGCAGCTACAGCTATTCACAGCCCATCCCTTTCAAAATCTGCCAATTTAAATAAAGATATGAACAGTGGATCTTACCTTTGAAAAACCGCAGTTGCAAAGCCTATCAGCACATCCTCTGAGACTGAATGCTCTAGGAATAAATTACAATTCCAATTTCCCTGTTGAGCAGATCACTTAGTTGCTTTCTAATACTCCTCTGGAAAATACAGCAGATACGCATTTAAAGCAGAGAAAGGTAAGTAATTAGGGTAAATATATAAATTTACATTATCTTTGAAAACACATGCTTCTTTTTCACTAAAATTATGAAGCAAAGTAAAGATGAGATGTTTTGTTAAATACTGAGCTTGCACATGTGGTATTAAGAGAAATTAATGCTGTTAATTAATCTCAGTAAATATGCACTCAATGACTAAGGCTAGCCTGATGTTAGTGTATACCACCTCGATAACAAAACTAAATATTATAGAAATCAAGACACAGATTTTGGCTTCCTGTAGACTGTTCAATCTGTGATGCTTGTTATTGCTTCCAGTGCAACTGCTGGGAGTTATCAGAGTTACTGATCCTTCAAATCCTTCCATTCAATTTATTCTACTTCTCTTTTAAGCATGTGAAAGAAATCAAATTGCACAGATTTCTCAGATTACTTTTGCACAGGAAACGTCAGCAAATGCAAATGACAGCAGCAGGGAGAATAAGCCATGCAAACATAACTCAGAGATAATGCCATGTTTGCCACATACTCTGTAAAGTGGAACTTCCCCTTGGCCTTGGTGGCAGTTCCATGTAGAGACTGAGGTGAAAATGTGGCCCTGCAGAAAAGTAAGCTGAAAATATTTTTGGGTCATTCGGCTTTGACTCATCTATTTAAAAGTGAAAGGACTGTATGGGACAGACTATAGCAAGAATCCAGGTTATTCAGATCTAGAAATGTGAGATCCTTTATAAAGAAATTTCTTGTTTAAATAATACTTTCATTGAAAATCAGAGGCTTATTGAGGCATTAACACAAAAAAAAAATGTATGACATATATGCTAGTTCTCCAAACTTTCAGTGATGCTAAATAGTGAAGATCCATCCTTATGTCTAAAAAAATACTATCAATTTAAATCACAGAACAGTAGAAGCCTCAATCAGTGTGCTGCTTCCCCAGTTATAATAGATGCATTTAGAAAGATATGTCATGTCTTAAACCATGCATTATACTGATTCAAGTGCATTAACTGTTGAATTGCAGCTTCTTGTAACAGTATCAAAGCTGAATATTACATCGCACAAAAACAAAAATAACATCGTCCATCCTTCTGGAAGTTTAGTGTCTGCTTCAGTTCCGGTTATTTCAGTGATGGTATGCTGGGCGTAAACAGTCACAGAAACATATGCCTGGCTTGAAATACTTGTAAATTCCATTGATATTCACTCATTTTTGTGGCACACATTTCAGATTAACAGAGATTAAAGAGATTAAGAGATTTGGAGGAACGAAAAATCCAAGAAATGGTTAACAAAGAACACACTGCAGAATCTCTTATCATATGTACAATCACTGGCCTCTAATTGAGGTAAAAATTCAGGGTTTAAATATGTAATAAAAGTTAATTAGATGTATTTAAACCATAAGGATTCTCCTGCTACTTTTCCCACAGCATTTTGTGACTTTTGGGGCAAGACTCTCAGGTCTTTGTCTCACTGGGAAAATGCAGGTAATTTTTCCATAAAAGAAGGGGGATGATTTCACCAGAGGACTTGGATTTTCCAAAAGACTAGAATCACTTGAAAAACTTTTACCAAAAAATATGTTTGGCATGCAAACTAATAAGCTTCTGTGATATACAACATGAACTTTGTACACTGTAGGAATAATGGGGTAATCGTCCTGGAGTTATTATGGATATGGTGGACAACTGTCCATAGTTTTTCGCTTCACAACCTGTATAACTGCATTGACTGTAACAACGTTAACATCACAGATTCTGCTATTTCAGACCAGAGTCTAAAAGATCAAAACTTTGCTCCAGTCCCCAGATTGCAGTTTTTCTCATTTATCATAGCACTATTTTGCAATACCTAGTGTCTTTCATTATGTCAGAGAGAAAAAGGAGAGAAGGGAGATACAGATGATTTTCTTTAAAATGGCACTGATTTAAAGGCCAGATACACATAGCTACTGATTTAGGATTTCATAGTTTTGCATTTTTTTTTCTTAAAGATATTTCACTTCTATCATATGTTTATAAGGAGACTCTTTTCTTTCTCCATCAGGCCTTCTGAAATGCCAGTTAAGTGCTGCACAGGCATCTGAGATCCCAGGATGGAAGCACTACTTACCTAGCTTACTTGAAACCCTGACCTGCAGTCCAGTGAGGCAGCACAGAAGAGCACTAATGTCAGCGATCACCAAGAACTGCAAACCAGGCTCTCCTTGCACTGTGCCACCACAGAAGGCAAGGAACTGTACGGGAACTCAGTTCTTGGTTCAAGGAGTGGCAATTTATGCTTCAGTGCTGGCAGCCTTTGGGTTTCAGTGCTCAGGAAAAATGAGCACCGAACACAGACTGAGAGACTTGCTCTAGAGGGTACGGCTCCAAATGTGAGCATCAGCTACAGACAAGTAGCAGCAGATAGGCTTGTGGAAATAACAGCTGACCAAAGGACATTGCCAGTCACCCCTGAAGGTTGAAATCTGAACACTCAAGTGACAGGCAATGACTGTTGTAGGATCTTGGCTGCACTGACTTTATTGAGGTAATGGAGTTATCTCAGTTGTACTTCACTGAAGACCAAAATTAATATCAAATGTAATTGATAAACATCTTTATCTCAACACTTCAGCTTGTGCAATGATAGATAAACTACCCAGATATCGTGAAGCTCAGTTTTAATGTAGGACCTATCCCACACCAAAGGTCCTTCAAGTACTTTATCCTACCAAAATGTAGAACAACCACTCTGTATGTGCTGTTTTCTAAATCTGTAAAACAGGCATCTACCACCGAATACCTGGGTTTTTTTCATTATATTAAGAAACCACATTCATTTCAAAAATGGAGCTGGGTAACAAGATGTCTCCAACATGCCATGTTGCATACTGGCACTGTGAATAACAGCTAAGCTAAGCTAATATAGAAAACATTTCATCTGTTTCAGAGGTGAAAGGACAGACAGACTGGATAGTGAACTGTGGGTGAAAAACTAAAAATGAACCAAAATCAAATTCTGGCAATTCCATATGTAATCAGAGGAGTACTTCAAATGGGTTTTGAATGGGAAATAGAATGGGAATAGAGTACCCTGAAAAGAAATGCTCCTTTGATTGGAAAGTTGAGGGTTTTTGTTTACTGGGTTCTCGATAAAAGAAAGCATCTAACAGATAACAAGTTTTACCTCTGTATTTGTGTATGTGCACAGACAGAGGATGCTACATAGCCAGTTTCTCCTTCTAGAAATACATGAAATTCCATGATGAATAGGCTGAGGGACCATGTGTATAGTTAAGCAGGTGGGAGGGAATGGAAGGCATGAGTGTCTAGAGGATATAACTAGAAACCTAAGTTTAAGGATAAAGAGTGGTAGCATCTTCTTCATGAAGAATTTTTTGCCAAGATGTAGAGAGTATTTTTTTAAGCCTTTTGGCATTCTGGAGTATCCGGAAGCACCATGAATCTCGTGGAGTGTACACTCTTGACAGGTAAAAAAAAAAAAACAGGAAAGAACGTTTGCTGCACTGTGTATAATCTTTCTTTACGTGGGGTCAGAAACCTTTGACATTTCCGCTTACAGTTTAGATGATGTTGAAAATTCAGAACATTGTTTTAAATATTTGCACCTGGCAAGTTTCAAAGAGGCAAAAGCACTAACTTTACAAGTATCCTGTGACGATGGAGAAATTAAGTTCTCACAGTATCACAAGTATCTCTGCATCATATTCATGTTGTAAACCCTTGCTCTAGGTTTTTAACTCTGTTTATAACAGGCATCTAAATCCCACATTGCCCATACTATATTAAACTGACAACAGGATTCCATTCCTGTTAAAAGACAGCACCAAATCTAAGTTTAGCGTTAAAGACCTGAATGCATTTATTAATATTTTTCTAAAGATTATGAGTGTTTTCCATGATTGCAGAGTAACAGTTGGGAAAGAAAACACTGAGGATACCTTATAGAAAATCTTGCATCAACTGTCTTATTTTTGTGTATTTATTCCAGCATTAGACAGATCAGCCATTTACAATACAGTCCATTACAGAAACTGCAATAAAATACAACTATTTTTTTTAAATACTTCAACCCCATTAGATCCTTTTCTGCCACTGCTACTCTCATTTCAGTTTCTTATCTCATTTTTTCCTTATTCCACTTTATTGCTAACAAAAATCTGCCCACAACATGGGCAGGAATGGATGTTATTTTTTTAGCTTTTACTACATGTAAATCATAATCCTGTATTCCATTTGTAATCCTTGCTCTTCACCATTTCAAAGCCTATTTGAAAAAATACTTCTGGCTTTTAATTCCCCTCTATCTATCATTTAAACCGAATTTTGCTTAGAACTTAGCATTACTTAGGACTGCAAATTATTTTCAAAGAAAAAAGGGAAGGAAGATATCATGAAACCACATTTCATATATTACATTAATCAAGCATTAAAAACATTTTTAATAGTATTTACTGATGTCAGTCTCTAATCTTCTAAGAGAATAAATATTCTGTGATGATGCCCACCACTATCTCACACATGATACAGTTGCACACTTCAAACTTTAACTAAGCCGTGATGTTACGTTTGGTGTTATGGTCAGTGACTTTTTCGACATATAACTGACTATTACTGCATTTTCCACACAGATTTGGAGCATGTAACATGAAGAGTAAGTGCAGAGGTGATTTAAGTTGATACCAATTTTCAGATCAGCAGTAGATTTCGTGTTCTACTACAAATGTAGTCTCCGCCTCCTTGAGCCTATCAAAAGCAAGCCATGCCTAACTTCTGATGGGAAGACTGCTCTCTATGCTCCTTCATTGCCACCACACTACCAAATGTTTTTTCTCTGGGAAGGAAGATATTTCATTACCTTTTACCATTCATGTAGGCTGCCGTTCAGCCAGTGAGATCAATACTTGGTCAGCATGTGAAAATTCTTACGGAGGTTTTTGCTTAAACCTAAATAATGGTATTTAACCTTCTGTCTGGTGAGTTCATCCTTGAGCAGGTTGCTCAGCAGACCAATTGTGCCAGTTATTTTGTGTTTTGCTTCTTCTCTATTGCTGTTGCTAGGTGTATTATTTGTTTATTTTAACCTCCCAGAAGGTCCAAATTAAGATCAAGGCAATACCCAAATATAGAGTAAAAGATGATGTTTGACCTAAAGGGTTTGCCCTTTGAATAGTTAAGATAGAAAAATGGGATATGAAAAGAAGGGGTCATATGCCTCTTTTAGAAGTGGGGAAATAAGGCATGGTGAAGATCACAAAAGAAAGGCTGCTGCTGAGCTAAGAAGTGAATGTAGACCTCTTGAACTGAGTTGCACAAGTTTTTTGGCCAGGAGTTTAGCAGATTTGAGTGGTTTACAAAAATCAGGTCAAAGCTGTTAAAAATCAGAAGTCAGATTTTAAAAATAAATATGAGAATACTGCACATTTCTACAAGTGAAATCCAAATATATTTTGCAGGTAGGATTTGTAGAAGGGTATAGGTGCTATATATAAAAGCAGAACAAGAAAGCTGTCCTCACCCTATAGGGTAATGGCTAACACACATTTGGTTTAACTCCACTTTCTCATTTCTAAGGCTCTGTAATTACTTATAGGAAAGGCATTTCCTCTTGGCTGGTTTTATTAGTACTATGCAACCTGTTTGAGAACCTTTAACTGCAATAAAATAAGGAATAACTTCAAACTGAAAGAGGGGAGATGTAGATTAGACATTAAGAAATAAGACCTCACTATGAGGACGGCACAGGTTGCCCAGAGAAGTTGTGGATGCCCGATCTCTGGCAGCGCTCAAGGCCAGGTTGGAAGGGGATTTGAGAAGGTGTTCCTGCCCGTGATAAAGGGATTGGAACTAGATGATCTTTAAGGTCATTTCCAACCCCAACCATTCTATGATTCTATGATAAAATTAACTGTAATTATTTCCATCATGGTTTCCTTAAGATTTTGAGGGGAAGAAAAGAAAAAATCAGTTCCACATTGACCACAAGCCTTAAGAAGCTTCACAACACAATCCCTCCCTTCATACCATTCTTCCCATGCAGAAATTCTAAAACCCTACCTCTAAATATGCTTTATGAGTTCTACAGCCTAACGGCTATATTTTCACCAAAATGTGAACAGTTTATCAATGCACCAAAAATTTTTCTCAGCATCAGGCAAGTGGTTTTACACTCTCAGCTTGCAAGTGCAAATCGACAACTATGAAAACTATTTTGGCAAAAGAAGAAAATAAGTTAATTTAAAGTTAGATTGATGCATGCTTTCTCCTAAGACAGGGAAATTTTAGCAGTGCTATTTAAAACAGTATCTGCAATGAGTATTTTAGGCTCCAGGGTGCCTGCAGTCAGGACTAGGGAGCCACACATCTATTAATATAAGCAGACACTCCTCCCTGTTAACCAGAAGACAGCAACTGTCTTGTGTTTTCAAATCATAGAAATAATTATGAGCAATTGCAAAATCACAGTTTTTCCAAGCACCAAACTGGAACTCTTTCTGAAGTATTCCTCCATTGTAGTCAGGCCTTTACTGTTGCTTTTCGTCTGTATTTGCTGAGGAAAGAAATCAGCTTTCCTTTAAGAACTTTTGTCAGTCTCCATCTGTATCAAGCGCCAAGTGAAAGGCAAAGTTAAAATTCAATTAGAGACATCTTTACCTTGGTCAGCGTTAGAAAGGCAGTCATCACTATAGAACACACTACTATCTAATATACCATGGAGAAACCTGCTATTCATTAAAAACAAGGAGTTTAGCAGCAACTACTGTATGTGGCACCACAGAAACCACAAGTTTTCCTGCGCCCTCTGGAATCAATGACATTCTAGAATGAAACCAGAAAGATTCCCACAAAATATATTTTCTCCACAAGAGTAGGGAAATATATTTTTGTTCTGAATACCTTAGAATGGAGCTGGGGAAGATTCACTTCATAAATGTATGCTTCTTTCAATTTCCTTTTGTGAAAGAGAAAATAAAGGATTTTAGCACACTGCTTTCTAGTAAGGAACTTTTACTCACTGAAACAGTTGGATGACTTGCATGGGATATTCCCTGAAGCTCTCTAATACAAATAACTGTCAATGGCTCGATTCCACAACATCTTTGATAGCATCTTTGGAACTGGTTCCAGCCTCCTCCATGATGATGCACACACCCTGCTTTCTCGATTACAAGCCACATAATTAAAGCTCTCTTCCTGATCCACTGCATAGCTGACCTATTTTCTATATGGACTTGTCCAAAACAATCAATGGGCACAGTCATGCATAAAGTGCAAGGCAAAGCTGAATGGTAACTAGAGAGGGTCTAGGACAGCCCTGTGCTCCGTAGTCCCATGCTGGGATGCAAGTCTTCAGGCATTTTTGCCCTTGCCCTAGGTCAGAGAAAAAATGGTCCTGGCACTGAAGCAGGGACAGCATAGCATTCCCTTCACATTCAGGTCGATATATATGAATAGGAGGTACAGACAGCGGGTCTCGTGAAAAAAAGTACCCCCTCAGAAATTATACGTAGGATCACAACTTGGTTATCATCGAGGCTTAGTGTACTGCCTGTAAGAAATTAACCTAATGGTGCAGACTTGCACGAGAAGGTGGCTACTTCTAATAGCAGGGCATCATTCTCTTGGAACAGGTACTTCTAGTATGAATATGAAATAAGAAAATCAATTCACAATGCTAGGGCATTCAATGCACTTACTTAAAAAACACTAACATATAATAGCAAATATGAATGACAAATAAGTGGAAGTGAGTATCACAAAAGACTATGCTCTGATAGGGCGAGATTGTCCCAAAGGTTGAAGGCCTGCGGAAGCGCTAAAGCTCAAATTTACCTAGTATCTGAAGCAATGAACAGGACTTAGTGAGTTATCTCTGTAGTGAAGTAAAATTAATCCCTAAAGAACGTATTTGTTCTGACTTAGACCATGAAGCAGCAGAACAACTGAGCACTGAAACTTGCATTCCTATGAAAAGGGACTAGATGTCAGTTTGCTCTGGACTCTGCATCTACAAAAGTAAGTGAGCATCCTGTGTGAGTTCCTATAAATGAGGAGCCAAAATGACAAGGAAGCACTAACACTGAGCCAAGAGTGGCGCCACTTGAGTAGGACAACAAAACAATGGGAAGAACGGCATATTACCAAACAAGTAGCAATCAAGATCTGTGTTACAATTAGAATGCTTCATTAGAGATATTAACATGGTTTATTCAATTGCTTCATAGCAGGTGGATATATAAGCAAAAAATTATAAAAAATATCCCTTCTCTAGCAAATTTTGCTGCCTTTATTCAAAAATAGATAAATAAAATTCTTTGTTTATGCCCTAGCTAGAAGCCCTGGTCAGAAGCCCAAGTCCATTTATGCACATGATCAAATTCTACAGGAATTTTAAAATGAAGAAGATACTAATATTCTGTCCAGAACAGACCAAAGACTTATGCCCTGAACACTGACTGAAAAATACTATTGAATCTTTGTTCTACTCCTGGTATAACCCGTCACACAAAACTTCCTGAATAAATCTCATATGCATTAGAGCCATATCTCAGATGTTCAATACATGCTGAATAGAGTATTTAACGTGACGTAAATGTGAGATTTGGCTTAATTTAAATTTCAAGTGCTAGAAATCTTAATTGCAGCACTAAGCATCTAAATAAATGCAGTGAATTTTAATAAACATATAGACAATAAAGGTCTTTAAAAAGGAAATAGTACAAAATGTGCAAGAAATTCCAGCAAAGGAACTCTAATGGCAGCTCTCCACCGCTGAATTTGCAAGCTGAAACACAGTGATTTCCAAATATCATTACGACAAAATTTCTTAGAACATGTCCTGTAGTTTCTGATTAACTGTGTTAAAGACTTATTTTTACCTCTGTTGAACTCTTCTTAAATGAGTAAGTTTGTATAAAAAAAGGAAACTAGCTGCTTGTCTACACAGTAGATGCAGAATGCATCCAGTATCATCCAATACATATATCCTTGTTGATAATTTAGAATATTTTGTCCGTTTCCTTAGATTACTGAGGTGCTTTTTTTTTTTTTAATGAAGTTATTATTTATAACATCTCTTTGTTAACAACTCATTTCAATTATAAGGAAAATAGCTGCATTTGATACAAACTAGACTTCAACTTCCTGGATTGCTTATTTTGAGTCTCAGTATTTTTTTTAGACTTGCAAACATATGGCATTTATCTTCATAAAGGCTGTGGTATTTTATGTTGTATTATGTGACATAACTGGTTTTTGACTGCTACTGCTGTTTTGAGTATTATATTTTATTATGTTTTGATTTCACTATGGGATCTGTTTTGCAACAGCCTGTCACAGAATGGTTAAAGACAGGTTTCTTAAAGGAAGAATTAATCAGAATAAGACGCACACACAAGACTTCAGTACTTATTTTTAGGGACACAACATTAAAGAACAATCTTGACTTCTCATTTTTAACAGTTCATCAAAAAATAAATTGAATAATATAAGTGAATACTCAGCAAGTGAACCAGTGAGAGAGGGGATGGTGAGCCATTTTATTAATAATGTCAAAAAAGGCTAAAAAACCCACTGTAGAACTAAATTCCTTATTTTCTCCTCCAGCATTTGCCTCATGATCTTGCACTGTCATGACTAGCAATAGCTGCAAGCTACAGAATTCCACCAGAAAGAATACAACCATGAGATCTCAAGATGTGATTTTCTTCTTTCTTCTTCCTTACATTTCCTGCCTGCTTTAAATCAGCATGATTTCAGCAATTGCTTTTCTCTTCTGAGAATTTGCAGTGTAGTCTTTTGTACCACCATTACGGTATTCCTCATGCTTTCTTACAATCATCTAGTTCATTTAAGGTTCTTGCTATTGGCAAAGCAAAGAGAACAGTCATCAGCACTGCAGAATGTATTGCCATATGTAGCACCCCAGAGCAACACGATCCAAGCAAGACACTTCACTACTATAAGGAGAAATACCCATGCTTACATTTGTAACACATCAGCACACATTCTCTAGTTGCTTAAATGGCTTAACTTCTCTGATTGATTAATTTTGTAAATGGTCTGTTACTGGAATCTCTTTCCAGCATGGACTGGTACCACCTTTTGTTCCTAACCCTAGAAAAGCAGCAGACCCATTTATGTGATTGAAAGTGTATGCTGCCTTGTGGCTACCTTCTGTAGTATGGAAACAAATCCTCTTAATCGTAACTACAAGAAAAGGGAGTGGCTCCATTGGGAGTCCTAGGAAAAACTGCAGGATTAGACCATTTCCAAGTAAGTAAAACACTTTGTTCTATTCATAGAAAGATAATTAAACTCTACACTTGTTATGAAAACGTGTGCTGTTACATTTTTCTGTAAGTCTGTATTCTGACTTCACAATGGAAAATCTGACTGAATAAAAATGTCTTTTTTCCTACTAGTATTTCAACTACCAGGACTCTTACCAGCTCTCTTTAGACCAAGCCATATGCAGGCCAGTGTAACCTACAGTTCAGTGAAAGTGCAGAACCCAAATCAAGCATTGTAAACAGTTAATTTCAGCACAGTACTCATTGTTAGCAGTACTGAATCCTTGCTTAGGAATTTTTTCCAGTTAATTCATCCTTTGAACTTAGAAAGCCATCTCCCTATATACACAAGTGACCCGCTCTGAAAACAGAGCCATTTTAGGAGCAGCATTAATCGAGCTTGAGACAGTACATACAATGTATAAAAGTACTCCTTTACAGAGAAAAAAAACTTTCCAAGTGTCTCACGTTTATACATAGAGATGATTTTATACAAGGACTACTAGGCCTAGGCTAGTAACGGCCACTGAACTTTAGCCACAGAAACAACTCTCATCCACTCAGAAAAGGAATTAGAAGTGTAAAGTCTTGACAAAACCAGAAAGAACGGTGGAGCAAAGAAAATCGACTGAAAACGTAAACTGCCAATCATAATGAATACAACACAGTCTGGGGTTTCATTTTTTCTTCCTGGAATAGAAAGAATTGAAGTAACAAATGCAAAACTGCAGTTATTGTTAAAACATCGAGTATGTGATTAAATACCAGGTTTGTGTCTAATTCATGAAATGCAATGATATGAATTAGTCTGAAAACCAGATAAGAAACCCTACCTAAGTACAATGCAGTAACACTAGCTTGAATAGGTCTGAGTCGCCTGACGGGCAGTGGCAGTTAGCAAATTCTTAGAGAGCCTCACAATGCACAAAGGCAGCCGAGCACCCCTCCTGGCTGGAGACCTCTGCGAGCTCCCACATGGCTTCCAGCCCCAAATCGCGACATTACGCCGCTCAGGACCACATCTGGCTCAAGGCGAGGTGCGCAGGGGGCTCGTGGAGCTGAGAGGAACGGGCTTCCGCGCCCCACTCCCAATCACGGGGTTCCTCCCCACACCGTGAGCCGCCCGAGAAAACCGGCCCCGGCCCTGCCCCGACCTCCCAGTAATGCTGAGGAGAGAATGGGCTCTCTGGTTTGTAGCAGATCCTTATTGCCCTTACTTTTGTTTTCTGTTATG
>JBCJKH010015789.1:0-12155 GCA_039877255.1 Loriculus beryllinus
GTTGGAAAGGACCTTAAGATCATCTAGTTCCAACCCCCCTGCCATGGGCAGGGACACCTCACACTAAATCATGTCACACAAGGCTCTGTCCAACCTGGCCTTAAATACTGCCAGGGACAGAGCATTCACAGCTTACCTGGCCAACACATTCTAGTGCCTCACCACCCTCACAGTAAAGAACTTCTTCCTTATATCCAATCTACGCCTCCCCTGTTTAAGTTTGAACCCATTACCCTTTGTCCTATCACTACAGTGCCTAATGAATAGTCCTTCCCCAGCATCCCTATAGGCTCCCTTCAGATACTGGAAGGCCGCTATGAGGTTTCCGTGCAGCCTTCTCTTCTCCAGGCTGAACAGTCCCAACTTTCTCAGCCTACCTTCATATGGGAGGTGCCCCAGGCCCCTGCTCATTCTCGTGGCCCTCCTCTGGACTTGTTCCAACAGTTCCATGTCCTTTTCTGTGTTGAGGACACCAGAACTGCACACAGTGCTCCAGGTGAGGTCTCATGAGAGCAGAGTGGACGTGCAGGATTACCTCCTTTGACCCGCTGGTCACGCTTCTTTGGATGCAGCCCAGAATACGGTTGGCTTTCTGGGCTGCAAGCGCACACTGAAGCCACTTCACGTTCATTTTCTCATTGACCAACACCCCCAAGCCTGTCTCCACAGGGCTGCTCTGAATCTCCTCTTTGCCCAACCTGTAGCTGTGCTTGGGATTGCTCCAACCCAGGTGTAGGACCTTGCACTTGTCATGGTTAAGCTTCATGAGGTTGGTATCAGCCCACCTCACAAGCATGTCAAGGTCCCTCTGGATGGCATTCCTTCCCTCCAGAGTATCCACCCAACCACACAGCTTGGTGTCATCGGCAAAATGAATGGAAGTCACAAAGGAGAGATCTATAAAATGGGTAATTACATGGGGAGATGAAGTAAGATCAGATATTCACTTTTTTCCAGCACAAGCATGAGGAAGTACCCAATTAAGTTAACACAAGGCAGATTTAAAATAAAAATACATAGATCTTCACATGGTGTCAGGTTAATCTGTGTAACTTCTAGTCAGAGGTAAAAAATATGTGTTGGAAATATAATACTTTTCTACCAGACTTCTACAGGAAAGATTACCCTGATGCAGTCACTTTCTTGCAGAACCAAGGATGTGATGGAAGAAGGGGTGAAAATCAGATGGAGCAATTAATGTTTTTGTAGGTCAATACCTAAGAGCTGATCTGAGGCACAGAGAGAAAAGAGCAAGAACATAAAATCCAGGCAGGTGTACCCAATGCTATTAAGACATCTGGTCATGCAAATAATACAAGCCCTTATTGCTTAGTGAACCAGAAGAAAGAGGACTAGATCGGTAATTTACATAGCATCTATAAAAATAAAGTGTCAACTTGCTAGACCAGCCAGACCCAGTTACATGCTTGGCCAGTGCCAAGACAAATAGCTGTCCAGTGGCTCCTTCACAGATATTGACTTTCAGCTGAACACCTTTATCTATATCTTACAAACCTTGCTGTGTACCAGGGCAGAAGTGGAGCTGGTGAAGGCACCACACTGAAAATACATAGTTTGCAGTGAACAGGTCAGCAAGCTGACTTGAAATGATCCAACTCCATAAACTACTACCTGGACAGATAAGAGTTAGAAATAATTAATAGACACCTGAATTTCAGAATGGGAAAAGTCAGGAAAACATGAATCTGATGCAAGAACAACACACCAATAGAAGAAAATTGCCTATTGTTTCAACTGTGAGCAGCAAACATTGAACCTGCCATTCAGCGAACTCTTTCCTAGAACAAGAGTTGTTAAAAGCAGAAAAATAATGAAAACTTGTTTTACAAACCAGTTGGTGTTTAGGAATAAGAAAGGTTTCATTTTGCTCTGGTTTATTTCTTAACAAAACCTAAATGAAATAACACATTCTTGTGCCAGAATGAACAGAATGTTCTTTCTGATGAAAACTGGGATACAGCATTTTGTTTTCAGACTATTTTTAAGTATTTGCCTTTTTTCCTAGAAGAAAATGATCAATTCCTAGATGAAAATATAATTTCTGGCTTAAAAGTTATAAAAAAATCACATGTATTTTCCATTTTGCTCCTTGCACATTCTTAAAGTGGCAAACTTTGCTGAAGTCACTCAATTCACTAAGAACTATGGCCATTGTGAAAGGTTAATTAAAAATACACTTTTTATAAAGAAAAATAATAATTCATCAGGGACTGTAGTGATAGGACAAGGGGTGATGGGTTCACACAGAGACAGGGGAAGTTCATGTTAGATATAGGGAAGAAGTTCTTTACTGTGAGGGCAGTGAGGTGCTGGAACAGGTTACCGCAGAAGTGGCAAATACTTCATCCCTGACAGTGTTTAAGGCCAGGCTGGACAGAGCCTTGTGTGACATGATCTAGTGTGAGGTGTCCCTGCCTATGGCAGGGGGGTTGGAACTGGGTGATCTTAAGGTTCTTTCCAACCCAAACCATTCTACGGTTCATTGTTTCCTTCCTCCTTCAATGTTTTCCTGTTTAATTGGTAGACGGCATTAGGGTCCTTGCTTTACCTTCTAAGCATTGATTTCTCTCATCTATAAAACTGTCTGCGGTCATGATATTTATCCGTTTGTTTTGCAGGACTTTGGAGGTGATAAATTGTGCATTACTATTATTTAAAGCTCTAAAGTGCCAAATAAATAACTACAGACAAATTCTGAAGATTCTTAAAAGGAAGGTTTCTGAAGGAAAGGAGGTGAACAAAGCCAGTAGTTTCTTCATGCAGTCTGTTATATGCAGGTGATCAATAAATTAAACTTAAACCTCTGGCCATCCAATTTGGGATTCAGAATTTCTTTTAGTCAGGTTCAGAGCCTGGCAACTGAAGATACTGGGATTTGAAAAAGCAAGGTGCATTCTACTGCAATATTTTTCTACAAATCTACTACAAAAATCATTTCACTTTCACACATACCAAGAAAAATGATCCTATCATTTCAGTGATTTATTAACCCAACAAGCAGAAGTCACACGTTAAGCCTGAGTATCTGTTGCTGTGTACATGGGAATTATATTTTAATTAACCAATTTCTCTAGTATGTTGTGTAAGCTTCCTACAGCGAGATTGAAAAACCCCAAACAACTCCAAGGCTGAAAGACTCTCTAGACAGTGTCCTCATGGTGTATTGGTCTGGCTTAGAGAATGCCTTTGGTGACAAATGCAAACTGATGAAGCAAAGAATTGACTAATTGACACATTTAATGAAAACTTAATATTCTGCTGGTGACAGAGGGAAATGTTAAGCTGGCTCTTAGTCAATTGTTATAAATTATTGAATACATGTGTTGGAAGCAGAAGGAAAAGAAAGATGGTCTTCAAGTGAATCATAGCTCTAGAATAAGCCAGAATGGCAATTCAGAGCCAGGAAGTTATGAAAGACATTATAAACGTGGTATATCTAAGAACTCTCCAAGTGATTGCCAGTATCTATCATGTAAACTTTACTCCTTTCATACAAATGATGATCTTTGATACAATAAATCTGCTTGTCCTATCCATTACCTGCTGTAGTTCTATGATATATAGATCTACTATCTATTGTCTTTTATTTATTATTAATTTATTATTTATCTATTCATAGATAATTTATTCTATGCACCATGTTCTACTATAGATTTACTTTTTCTACCAATTAAGTTTTATCATTCTGATTCCAAACTCCTTTGAGATGGTCTAAAGCTAATCGATGGATCATCATCTTTGTTTAATACTGCAGTAGATCTACTCAATAATATTAAGAACAGCCAGATGTCTTTGCTAGTTTCTAAACATTTAAATGGTATTGAGAAGTGTATATTGCATCTTTCCTTCCTTCTTCATGTACATTTTCTTCTGCAACATAAAAAGGATCTTCACAATGCCTTTTAATGACTCATCCAAATAGAGGCTGTCCAAAGCTCCTGAAATTTTAGCCCAAAGAAGGGGAAGCATTGGTACCTCTGAGATTTAGAGTTGAATCAGTCAGAGGCTGAAACAGTCTCTGCCATGGTTAAGAGGCATTTAAACGAAGTCTTAAATATTAGGAGCCAACATCAACTTAGAGCACTGAGCTAGTAGATTTTCTCCTGTTTTCATGGCACACTTGATGTGAACTGGAATATTATTCTGGTCTTTGCTTGATGTCCTAGGCAAAAATTTTAATTATGTTTATTTGCAGTATGTAGTCCAGACACCAGATGTCAGTGCATGATGCAGAGTATTGCAGAGATGGTCTAGAGTACGGTAAAGAGATTGGGAGAAGGTGGAGCATGAGCTTCGTGGACCTATGTTTTCCACTTTCTTTACTGATGGTTGTCTTCCTCTAGAAACATTTGTTCAATAAGAAACATGATTCTGCACATCAGTTAACAACAGTGATCCAAAGCATGACCAAAAAACAGGTTTTAAAACAGCTCACTTAAATATTTCTTCAGATTTTATGACAATAATAGGAAGATTGTGCTTGGCAAAATGACAGAATATAAGTTCTATATTTTATTTTGAAGTATTGCTTTCTGAATTCATTGCAAAGTTGTTCCCATAAATTATAGAAATGGATGAATCTGGCATTTTTAGCTTAATAACTTGCCACTGGGAAATTGCATTTACCTCTAATCACAATCATCATGCTCAAATAACAATATTATTATTAATAATTACACAACAACACAATATAAATTTAAAACATTAGCTAGGAAGCAAGTCCAGGTCAGCAATAAAAATGAAGATTGATAAACAATTAGAGCACTTGCAGCCAGAAGAATAATTACAAATTCTTTTTTGTGAAAATTATTTATGGATAAGCAGAGATATGAAGGGAAGGATAATTGTGTAAGTCTTATTGTAGGCATCAGTAGGCAACTGCCCATTCTACCCTGGGACTAGGTTGAGCACAGCTTTCTCCCAGCTGTGTCTACAGAAAAACGAGGGACAGTATCAGTTATGGAGCATAAAAAGACACCTGCCTCAAAACTGGCCTTTTTAGACACCCACAGTGGAGAAAAAGGAAAAGATTTAACTTTTACTGTGATTTTGTTAGCATTTTCTTAAAGCATTTGGGATATTTTTGAGTGTTTCCACACATGGTCCTGACTCAGAGCTTTAGTTGTCTGAAATTATGCTCCTGAGTATTCCCAAGTGTCTTGGCATGTTGGGGTGGGGGAGATGATTTTTCTTTTCAGCTCTATGTTCAGTCTGTGGGCAGTTACAACTGGTCACTGTTGTTAGACACCTCAGAGAACACAGATAAATATAAGGGACAAATAGCATTATATACAGAAACACAGCAAGTAGAAAAGTATGGGGGGGGGGGGGCACACACTCCCCTGGACCTGAGTTTATCTAGGTAAAGGCATCCAGACGTATGGGTTAGCATTACTATCTAGTCAATGACAACTGATCAAACTACCTTCTGTAAGTGTGAGTGGGCAATTTGTTCTTGCAGAGAATGTGAAAGATAAAAGGTAAAATTCCACCCATCTTCAAAACTAACAGAGCAGCATCTGTCAGGAAGAAATAGCAACACTGAACAGCGATAGTGACCTCTCTTGCTCAAAAAGGGCCTGTGCAGCATTGTCTTACAAAGTGGTGAAGATCTTGGTCTTCACAAAACTGGACAACAAGGATATTTCCCTGATTTTTCCTATTGAATTAAAGTTGGAGGGAGGTATAGTGTGCCAGCTGGGGAGCTCTGTGTGCAGAATGAGCTCTCTGAGAGAGGCAAAGCTCCTACACTTACTGACAGAAGCCTAAAATGTTTGATGCACAGGCATGAAAAGTGACTTTCTTCTCTCTACAGTTAGAGGGTGTAATTATGCCCTAACTAGAGCCTGGCACAGCCAATTAGCTCCTGCCTCACCACAGGGCTTCAAAGTTTTACAATTGTCAGAAAAACCTTTGTTTCAACCCATACTTCCTCCGATCTTCAACTCCCAATACACTGAAATACTACACATTTTTTCCCTACTCATTTCCCACTGTGGAAGCACCCTCTCTCCTTTAGACCATCACATTTTTAACTGAAGAAGTAAGTTAATATGTGGAGTTTCAGTGTGCTCAGTGTCAAGTCTATAGTGGCATTTTGGTCCCACAAAGTCAAGAGTCAAACCAGGATTTAGTGTACATGATACAAACCATGAAGTTTATGGGATATTTCATGTTTGGAGCCATGTACAGATCTTGGTAAGAAAAAGCCCATTGCATCCCATCCCAGCTGAGGTGAGCATGGGAAGGGCAGGCATCACATGGAAATGTTGAGCTGTTTCATGGAGGAAAGCACAACTTCCCTTTCATGTTTCGGGCCAAGCATCTGTTCTTTGTACTTGGTGGCCAGCTACAAGATGAGGAAGAGCACGCATTTACAGTGGAAATTTGTATGCTTTTTTATCAATCTCCTTTGCTTATTTTGCTTAAAGTCTAAGTCATTCAGTGCTAGAACAATGTTCTGTCTTGACAATGCCCTCATAAGAATGACTCAGTTTAAAAACACTCATGAATTACTTGAAAGCTCTGAATGTGAAAGGCTGTGTCTCAGTCAATGGCAAGCAAGAGTCACACTAGGTGGTAATCTTTGCAGACACAGCCATGAGCTAAATTGGTTGATTTTGAAATAACCTTACAATATTGATGCTCAGATGTATTGGTTCAGTCTTTATCTTCCTCTGAAAGAAGAAAGAAAGAAGAAAAGTCTGTATAAATATGTGCAGATGAGGTGTGTGCTCAAATATTTAACATTCAGCAGCCTAGGCAGATGTTTTAATACTTCTGACAGCCAGGTCCCTCCTCATTATCATTCTGTGTGTCTCTTACTGTCAGCACATCTGAGAAATTAGTACAAAGATGAAGCATATACCCTAAAACACTATTAAAAACATGATTCAAGTGTTTTCCCCAGCAAGCGGTATGGAATTCCAAAAAGATGCAGAGACCTAGGTCCTTTGGAATGAACTTCAAAGTTATGCCAGCTGAAAATCTGGCATTCTAATTAATTCTAATTCAGTATTGAAGAGGGTAGAGAAACCTCATAGCAAAACCACCTTCCAGATACACTTGTAGGGGCCAGGAGAGTGACTCTGAGTGCATTGATGGATGAATGCTTAGTTTAAGATGCAAGCAAAATCATTTTAGACTACATTGCATTATAAATAAGCTGCCACCAAGCTACTGTATAAATCACACCGGAAACTGGGTGTCAGCCCAGGCTGTGGAAGCAATTCAAAATCAACCTGTCAGAGGTATTCCTCCCTCCTGTGTCCAGAGATGGATGTGAAATGAGCCAGGACTGATGAGTGCAAATCCCTGCATAAGTCATTGTGTTGTAAGAGTCAAATGGTGTGCCAACAGAAAAACATTGCTCTGAACTTCTTGCTTTGAGACATGTTGTATCCCCATCATCTCTGGAGGATAACTGGGACCTATCAGCACCAAAGCCCTATGGATAAACATTCTTTTCTCATCAGAAAAAAAACCCTAAAATGCTGTGGTCACAAAATGTAATCTGGCCTTCATTTGGATGGGTATGACATGTTCTCTCTCTGTCACTCCTGATTGCTACTAGAGCAGCTTAACTTTGTAATTCATTGAAAAGCAGATGAAATCTCAAAACCAGACCAGAGTATAACCAGTCTGCTCCATATTCATTCCACACTCATTGCTGGCTCACTGTCTGCTTTTCATCTTCAGAATATTAATGTCCATCTCACGCCTGTGTTACCTTGGACTAGGAACAAACTGGTGCAACCAGACTGGGACAGATTGTTATATATATCCACAAATATTAGCTACAACCTGGTTCATCCACCACAGACTTTTCCTCTCATTGACTTACATTTGAATTATAAAACCAGACAAATTATCTAATGGAGCAAGGTAAATCTCTCAGTTATAAATGTCTGTTTGGGACACCCTTTTCTTACTTACAAAACACAGCTGCAGTAAGAAAACATGCTTGCCCAGAGCAGCTTACAGATAAAATACATCAAGAGGAAAAGTTTTTTGTTGTTTGTTCTTTTTTCTAATTTTATACATGGCAAAATGACACCTAGAAGTGTTTAAGATGTAAGTCAGAAGATGCACAAAGCTGAGAGCTGAGATCAATCTTGCTGAGCTGGGTTTCCATACCACCTAACAGAAGAAAAAGGAAGATTTTTCCATTTCTCATCTTTAAGGGTATATAAATTAATTAAGGTTTTACCCTTAAAAAAAATAAGGATAAGACTCATGCATCTTTTTTCCTCTGAAATTTCAGCTGACTTTCTAAATAGAGTAAGGTACATGAGAAATTAGTAGTGACTGTCTACCTTTCACAGCACAATATTAAAAGGTTCTGAAAGTTTTCTCTCATTTCTGCTTTAAGAATGGAGAAACTGTGTGCCCATAGGTAAGTATCACTCTTCATTATCCTACAAATCACTGAAACAGAAGGAAGCACAGAAACAGGAACCATTCCAAATGGAAAGGTTTTTCTTTCCCACTGAATCCATCACCAGGTGATTTTATCCTACTCATAAGTGGATCATTCTCCACTTTGCAAACATGAAGAGATTTTTTTTCATAATGAAAAAAAATTAAAAGAAAATAAAATTTAAAAAATAAAATTAAAAAAATAGGAAGATATTTTGGTCCATAATCTTACAGTCTGTTTCAAAAGAAATATTTTGTACACTTGAACTTTTAAATTAGAAACTTAGGTCCATGATGAGGACATATTTTTGTATTTATAGAATCATAGAATCACAGAATGATTTGGGTTGGAAAGGACCTTAAGATCATCCAGTTCCAACCCCACTAGACCATGCCACACAAGGCTCTGTGCAACCTGGACTTGGACACTGCCAGGGATGGAGTGTTCATGACTTCTCTGGGCAATCCATTCCAGTGCCTCAACACCCTTACAATAAAGAACTTCTTCCTTATAACCAAACAAGTGCTATATATCCTATACTAATGCATCCATATAGGTACTCATTTATTAAATAAGTACCTATACTTGCAAAAATTCTGGGCACGTGATATTTACATTACCTGCATGTCTTCAGCCCTGCATGTCTTGATGTGAAAGGCACTTCATCTCTTAGTCACAATTCTCTTCTTTAAGGACCTATACAGTGCAAGGCTTAAACATGTTAAGTCTTAGAGCCCTGAGAACTGATGCTCCAGAGAGTACCTGTAAGGAACCATTTCAAAGGGATGCAGAAAGCTCAAGTTCTATCTCTGGGCTTGGCTTCAATGGTTTTGTGACCTCAGTTAAATCTCTCCATTACGGAAACCCTCTCTTGATTCAACTGCCAAATACGGATAGCAGCATAGACCTTCACTGAAAGCTTCTGAGGACAAATCCATGAATCAGTTTGAAGTGAGAGTGATGAGAGCAACTAAAAGGCATTGTAAAATCACAAGCCGGTAAGCCAGCATATTCCCAAAGCTTTGTAAGTCCTGCAGTGTTAGCCTACTCACAGCCACTGCTTTCCTCCACAGCCTTTCCTCCATTATCCTGCTCTTGTGATCTTTAGTCACTACCTGCGGCTTTGCTTTTATTGAGGTTTGGCTGGGTGATACCATAGTCAAGCTTAGATCCTCTCCAAATTCTACTGTTCACAGCAGTCAGCAATACAAACAAAACTGATTTTGGTTACTGCCAAGGCTTGGGGCCATGTCCCGGTATGGAACTAGAAAGGGTCAAAACTGGTCACAAGTTCTAAAGAATCAAGCATGTGGTAATCATGGGATTTCTGCATTCCTCTTGTAGGTGTTATCTCCATTGGCAGTCATGGCATGCTGGTGCACATTTCCATAAGCCTTCAAAATGGAAACCTTCCAGTGCAAACTCCTAAGCCATGACAGGTTATTTGAAGTCCCTCCATCAATGACTTTAGATTGGATTTGTGTTTGTTGTGCTTTCTGAAGAGCAGGCATTGTGTATTCTAGTTTGTGGTGTTTGGCTGTATATCTTTGCTCTTGGGTTTGTTGATGTGCCATTCATCAGACCTCCAAAAGGGAAGATAAGATACTGTTGGCTTCCAGATTCACCAGGAGGATATCCAAGGACAGAAACAGCAAGCTGCTTTACAAAGACCAAATTCATTATTCACAGGGAAAGTTCTCATTGTGTTGTTCTGTTCTTCAAATAAGAAGTCACTGTGCCCCCCTTGAGGGGAAAACAATTTCCTGATCAGTGATAGCTCCAAATATCAACAGCAACAACTTTAAACCAGTGCCATTCACTCCTCAGGCCTGTAGCAGAGCCATATGTGTCTACTTTGTCTACATTGTCTGCTTTTATACATTCACTTTTCTTTCCCTCTGCAGTGAAGGGTACCTCCATCTCTCTTCAGTCAGTAAAGTGGGTCACAGACAATTCCCTGTCTTTGTGTCTGAATAAAGATTAAAATGAAAGCCTCAGAGAGTGCTTTTTGGCAAGTCCTTATGGCAAGTCCTACTGAATGATGTCAAGTAGAGACAAACTGAAAAGAGTCGTACCGTATCTGATCTTCAAGAGCCAGGCAGTAAATTGAAATAAATGAGATCTCAGCTAGCTAAGTAACAGTGGCATTTGTCATACTCTAAGAAGCAAACTGGTACTGTCTGAAGACTACCTATGAAAGACCAGACCATGACATCTTGGCTTACAGCAAAGCATTCTTAATTATGGTTTCTGTGACAGTAATATTGAGATGCTTCAGCTGAGATTAAGGCCTGGGGGGCAGACAAGACAAGCTGCGTGGAATCAGTTTCAAGAAGCTGTCTAAAGCATCGTTTAGATTTGGGAGCTTAATCCTCCTCTCCAAAAAAACATTTGAGGTTATGTCTAGAGGACTTTAATACCTGAAACATGAGGTCTTCCTTGCCCATATTCATCTGTAAGTTGGGTTGCTGGACTTCATACACACAAGTTGCCTAAATAAATACCTGAGATTATCACATGTGCATTCTCTGTGGCACCAGGCAGTGATGATTTTTAAGATGCAGCATTCCCTGTGGTTTTCTGCCATGTCAGGAATTAGATGTGGCTGTAATATGCTACCTGTATCTGGTCTTGAGGTTTCTGGATGCTGGCTGTGGTTCTGTCATCTCCCTGTCTTGTTGCTTGGGGTACACATCACAGTGCCAGCAGCTGAGTGATGCACTGCAGCAGGATCAAAAGAGCAAGTCTCCCTCTTGAAGAACTTGGCTAATGGGCTATGAGCACTGCACAGAGAAAGCATTTGGCTTCATCCCTCCTATGCTTGAAGTGTTGCTGCTCTCAGCCACCCGTGTGAAGACTTCCCAAACTCAACTTTGTCTGCAAAGAGAGGTCAAATGGATTAGGAGAAAGGGGAATTTGCAGACATGGATCAGGATCCACAGATTTCATGCTTCTCTGTCTTTTGCCTACTGCAAGTGGAAATGTGACCTCCCTGGTGTGTGATGCTTCTTTCCCACACGTCCCAGGAAAAGATGTCTTTCTCTTGCACAGCTCCAAAACTGACTTCCATATTGCTGAGTTCCCTTTTAACTAATTGCATATCGTACACATATGTTAGGAAATATGGTCGCAGCTGATAGAAGCTAATGATTTCTGTTAATTCTGCTAACTGAGAGGCAAGGACAGCTTGTTAATGAGTGACTAATTGAGATGTGAGTTAATAACTCTTCAGCTGAACTTGCTTGGGTTGCCAGCCATTTCTCAATACTCTTTAGGGAGACCAGTCCTCAGAAATGCATGTGGCAAGTTCTCTGCAGCCATTAAAGCAACTGGGTTCAAGTGCTTGAAAAGTGAAAATACAAACACACAGGAGGCAAGAGCTCTAAATTATAAATAATTGGCTGAGATAATCACTCCAGCATCTGAGTGCTTGAATTTCCATCCGCCACAGAAATTACAAGTTCTATCCTTTGCTCTCAGTGACAAGCATGTGAAAGTCTGAGCAATTATAATTTTGGAAAAGAGTAATTAAAGATCATATTACTGACCTTATGTGAGAGCAGACAGGGCAGAGTTAAAGCCATCTGTGACAGCTTAACTAGAAAAGCCAGAATTAGTCAGATATTTGATGTATCTGTTAATTTCTGGGGCAGGGGTAAACCAGATAAAATAGAAAACCAAAACCCCAAAATATACCCTTCAGATTTTGCTTCAA
>JBCJKH010015791.1:0-11524 GCA_039877255.1 Loriculus beryllinus
AGAGAGTGTTATTTCTCATCTCATTTGGAAAGGGAAGAAAGCTAAAGTTAATGAGTTTTCACTTACCTGGGAGGGCTCACCTGGATCTTGGCCTCGGGCAGCTGCGTGAGCTCGGCCAGGCGCTCCCGGGTGGCGATGTCCGGGTAGGGCACGGCGGCGAAGGCCCGCTCCAGCTCCGACAGCTGCCCCCGGCTGAACGTGGTCCGCCTCCGCTTGCGCGGGCCCCCCGGACAGGGGCAGGGGCACGGCCCCGGGGCTCGGCTGCCTCCCGGTCCTCCTGCCCCACCGGGGAAGCGGAGCAGCGGCTGCGGGGCACGGGAGGTGCCCGGCGCCGCGCTCATCCTGCCCTGTTCCCCCGGGCCAGAGCCGCCGACCCGGCTTTTATCCCCCCTCGACGGGCTGGGACCGCCCCGAGCGGGCGGCGCTGCCCCCCCTTATCCGCCCTCGGGGACCAGTGACCCCATCGCAGCCCGCGCTGCTGTGTCCCCCCCGGCGGGGCACGGTGGGGTCCGTGAGCATCCCAGGGCTCGGGGGAAGCCGGTGCCGGCGGGTCGGGGCCCCCCGGGTGCTCTTGGAGCCCGGGGCCGAGGTGCCGCCCCCGTCTCGCCCCCCGCCGCGGGGGCCGCTCTCCCGCGGGGCTGGCACCGGTCAATGTTTAACCGGAGCGGTGGTGCCGGTTGTGCGGGGCTGCCCGCGCTGGACGGCGGTGGCTGCGGCCGGGAGCGGCCGGAGACCCCGAGCCAGGGGCGAATGGAGGCGGCGGGGGAGCGGGACTGGGAGCCCCGGCCGGGAACACGGCCCAGAACGCTCCCCCGGGGCCAGGAGAGACCGTAAGTCGAGGGGGGGGACCCGGGGGGAACAGAGGGGACGGAGGCCTCTGGGTCCTGGAGCAGGCAGGGCCTGGGCAGGGCTGATGTAGCTGCCCGGGCAGGCAGCGAGGGACTCGCACCCCATAAAGGCTGGGGAGGGACAGGGTGGTCCCTCTGCAGGGACACTGGGAAACATTTCACTGCATCCCCTGCCAGGCCCTAGGGTACAGTGGGGAGGGGAGGACAGGGGGAGCAGAGCACGACCCTGGCTCCCCACCTACCCTGTTCCCAGGGATGCCCATGGGCATACCCCCCTGCCTGGGTGGGCACCCACCATCCCACTGCCCTCTGTTCCCGAAGGAGCCCTGGAGAGGAGCTGGGGGACCCCGCGGTGGGCAAAGAGACGCGTCTGAGAGTGGTGCTGAGGTAAGGGGGGACACAAAGGGCTTGGGGACACATCGGGGACCCTCCTGCCCGGGGCACGGGCACAGCGGGGCTCCTCGGGGTCCCCATGGACCCATCCACCCCACACACACCATTAGGGTCCGGCCACTGACCTGCTCGGAGACGCGGCGAGGGGACCGGCGGGTTGTGCACAGCCTCGGCGACGGCACCGTCCATGTGAGTGCCTCCTCCCTGCTGGGGAGCGGCCGTGGGGGGCTGCGGCCCCCCCTGAGCCCCCGCTGTCCCTGTGCCCAGGTGAGTGCAGCCCGGCAAGATGCCACCTTCGGGTTCAGCGCCGTGTTTGACTCGGAAGACTCGCAGGAGGCTGTGTTCGAAGGCAGTGGGATGAGGCAGTTGGTGGAGCTGGCCATAGACGGGTGAGTCCCGACGGGTCCCGCACGGACCCCAACCCTCAGCCCCATCCCACACGGGCGCGGCTGCAGTGCCAGGGCCGTGCCAGGAGGTGGCAGCCCTGTGCCACCGCCTGCGGCCGTGCCTGAGCCTCAGCATCTCCCACAGCTTCTCCTGCACTGTCTTTGCCTTCGGGCAGACGGGCTCGGGGAAGACCTACACCCTGATGGGCCCCCTCGGGCAGGTACAGCACTGTGCCCCCAGCCTGAGCGGATCGTGGTGGTGGGATGGGCTCTTCCCACCCGGCCGTGGGTGCCCAGTGCAGGATGACCACTCACCTCCGTTCTGGCATCTCCACAGGGTGAGACCCACCCAGCATCCCCGGCCCTGCTGGGACTGATGCAGAGGTCCTTCGCCTGCCTCCTGGAGCAGAGCCGGAGCCGTGGCTCTGACCTGGCTCTCAGTGCCTCCTACCTGGAGATATACAATGAACAGGTAGGTGCCTGCCTGGCCACCCAGACCAGCACCACTGGCACCCCATGTCCCCAGTGCCTCCCCTCTGCTGTAACCCCCTCCCCAGATCCGGGACCTGCTGAGCCCAGGGCCCCCATGCACCCTGCCCCTGCGGTGGAGCAAAACCCGTGGTTTCTATGTGGAGAACCAGCTCAGTGTGGACTTCGAGAGCCTGGAGGCCATTGCCAGCCTGCTCCTGCAAGGTGCTGAGCCACGGGCGCTGGGCTCAATCAGGGGGATCATACCTGGTATGGGGAGGCTCAGCCCTTGCAGACCATCTCCAGGGGTGGTGGGGCTCAAGCGGCAGCCAAGAGGGGCTGCAGAGCCCAGGCAGGGTCCTGTTGGGCAGGGGGTGGGCAGCAGCTCTCAATCCCCCTCGGCAGGATCCCAGAGGAGAAGAACCTCAGCACATGCCCTCAACAGGCACTCGAGCCGCAGCCACGCTCTTCTGACCATCCACATCCGCAGCCGGAATGTGAGCTCGTGTCCTGCTCTGGGGGGGCGGGCATGGAGGGACGGGGCTCTTTGTGGGGTGCATACTCGGGGTGAGGGGCTCATACCCTTCTCCCTAAGGATTGTTGGTGTTGGTGAGCCAGATCCCAGAGCCAGGGGTTGGGACACTGCTATGGGCTATGGGAATAGGGTGAGGGTGGCCAAAGCATCACCCCCACCATGGGTGCACCAGGCCAGCGCCTGCCCCAGCAGGCAGGGCAGCCTCTGCTTCGTGGACCTGGCCGGCAGCGAGCGGGTGAAGGAGACGGGCTCCAGCGGGGAGCTCTCTGTGGAGGCCAACAACATCAACCGCAGCCTCCTGGCACTGGGTAAGAGCTGGGGGACCCCCTGTGAGCCGCTGGTCCCCATCAGAGCCCTGTTGCAGTCCCTGGGGCTCATCCCCTGCAGGACACTGCATCTCCATGTTGGCCAAACCCCGCGGGAAGCGGACGCACATTCCCTACCGGGACAGCAAACTCACCCGGCTGCTGGCTCGATCCCTGGGCGGCTCCGGGCTCACCCTGATGGTAGGTGGCTGGGCAGGGGTGGCCCCATGGGGCTCCACCCCAAAGTCATAGGGGTGGAGAAGAAGGCTGAAGGGAACTGGTGACCCCCTGGCAGGAAACCTGCAGCTTTTCCTCCTCCATCTACAGGTTGCCTGCATCTCCCCATCTTCACGCTGCCTCTCAGAGACACTGAGCACGCTGCACTACGCCAGCCGGGCACGGAGGGTCACCACCAGGCCCCATGCCAACAGGGTACAGCAAGGGCTGTGGGCAGGGTGCTCTGTGCCACTGCTGGGATCCCTCTGAATCACATCCTTGTGCTCCCAGGTGTCCCGGGAGAAGGTGCTGCAAAGCTTGGAGAAAGAAATCCATGCCCTGCAGCTGGAAAACCTCTCCCTGCGCCAGCAGCTGGGCCTGCCCAGGGTGCCCATGAGGAGCATGGAGGTCCTGGGAACCCCAACAAGGATGGGGCCTTGGCCAGGCTCGGGAGGCAAGTTTGGCCCCACAGGGCTGCATCCTCTGCAAGGGCAGCTCCCATCTGAGGGTGCCCCAGCCTGGCCCAGCCTCTATGGCCTCCTGAGGAACTTTGTGGTGCAGAATGAGCAGCTGAGGTATGGGTGGACACACAGGACCCATGAGCAGAACTGAAGTTTGGAGGCTGCCAATGCCCTGCCCTGCTCCCTCACTGCTCCCCAGGCAGCCCTGGCTCTCCCCAGACCTCAGTGGTGATGCCCCATCCTGCAGAGCCACACGCAGCTCCTGTGATACCCAGCCCCTGCTGCGGAGCGCCTGCACCCTTCATGTCTCTCCTGGCCACCCCACAAGGCCCCGGCTGCCGGTGAGCATGGGAGGACCCTGGGCTCCATGGGCATCCTCACATGGGTGCCCAAATCACCCAACCCTCTGCTAAAATCTCTTGCAGAAGCTGCCTCCTGCCTCCAGCCACCCCCAGTGCTGCCCTGGGCTGGCTGATACCCTCATGTCCCAGGTACAGCCCCGGGGGTCAATTTGGAAGGGGATGGGCACAGCACAGCACAGCCTGACCACTCTGCTCACCCTCCAGGCACTGCCAGGGCTCCCCACACTGCAGCCGGTGCCCCCTGAAGGAGGCACCAGTGCTCTGCCACCAGGCCAGGAGGACACGGCTCTGCCCAGCTCCCGTCAGCCTCCCGGGAAGTCCCAGCCACCCCAGGGGAAGCGGTGAGAGCCGGGGCCTGTGGGAATCGTGCAGCTCAGAAGCTCCTGGGGCTCCAGGGGGTGGTGGGGCATGAGTTGGGTTTGTTCATGTGTCCTCACAGCAGGAGCCGGGGCAGGAGCAGGAGTTTTTCCTATCGGCACCCGCTGCCCCGGGAGCTGCCAGGCCCCGAGCACTGTCCCAGCCTCGAGGGAAGGGTCATCCCTTCGGCACCGCCGTGGCCGGGATTGCAGGAGCCCAGAGGTGAGCAGGGCAGTGGGGGAAGGCCAGGTCTCCTGGGGATGAGAACCCATCCCAAACCCAGCCACTCGTGTGGGCCTGTGGACCTGGGGATGCTGCAGACCTGACCCTCCTGTCTCCTGTCTGGCAGCCGCTGACACCATCCCTCTCCGCCAGTTGGAAGAGGCACTGGACTGGCTGGTGGAGCAGATTTGAGCAGCACAGGGCTGGCAGCAGGAATCTGGCACAGCCAACAGGCAGTTATTAGACATGGGAGGACAACCACAGCCTTCAGGGACAAGCACCACGCAGGCCACTGACATGGAGGGAAGGATGGATGGATGGATGGATGAATGGATGCATGGATGGATGGATGCATGGATGACAGACAGAGCTCTCCAGCCTGCACGGCACTCAGTTTATTTGTCTATCTAGGCGCTGTGCTGCTGGTGGCTCTGGTGCAGCCCACTCAGGTGCTCTCCTCCCCGGGCTGCGGGCAGTCCAGCCAGTACTGGGCGATGGAGCGTGGGTAGCGGGGCTGCACCAGATCCACGCGCTTGGTGCGCAGGTTGACACGGTAGTACTTGTCTGGGAGGAGGGGGAGACGGCAGTCAGGGCTCTCTGCCAGCCCTGGGCACCTTCCCATTGCATCCCAGAACCCAAGGATGTGGCAGCATCCCTGGATCTCCTGCTGCCCCAGACTCACCTCCGACAAAGAAGTAGACGCTCTGGAGGGTCTCGCACTTGGAGCCCGACAGCCAGTCGCTTTCCATCCCTGCGGAGTCGGAGTCGTTTTGCAGCCAGCTCCAGAAGCCCAGGTTCAGTGAGCGGTGGCTCTTGTACCTCTTGCGCTGGCGGCGAGACTTCCTCCTGCGGGGCTGCTGCGAGGCCACGTAGATCCTGCCGGCCATGGCAGCGTCCAGCCGGCTCGGCACCCCCCGCCAGTCCCTGCTGATGTACCGCGGACTGCTCGCCCCGGCTGCAAGAGAGCCACAGGACGAGTGAGAGCAGCAACAGCAGGGGGAGCTGAGCCCAGACTCACAGGGATGCTCCAAAGGATCCCAGCTTGGATGGCATCGTGATCAGGCAAAGGACAGGCAGAGCTGGGATCAGCCCTGTGCTGCTGAACCCCTTTCTCCTCCTCCTTCCCGTCTTTCATTTCTCTTGTCCGGGACTGGGGTTTTCCTAAGGCATCTCCAGCTCCAGTGGGAATAAATAGACCCCAGCAGTGACACTGGTGTGAGACGGCTGGTGATGGATTTGATAGTGTGGGGAGTAAGAGCTGCAGAGATTTGGGTGCTATGGGAGATGAAGCTGTGGCCTGGGAGGCTCCTGTCCATAGCCTGGGCTCACGCTTAGCACAACAGCTCATCCAGCTTGCTAACACTCCTCCCTGGGTACCTGCACCCCCCGTGCTCTGTCAGTGTACGCTCAGCCCTTACTCATCCTGCTGCCAAAGAGGATCTGGAAGACGTCCTCCCAGCTGTCCCGGTTCATGAAGGCGTAGTGGTTGAACACAGTGGAGGGGGAGGACTTCTCACAGTCAGCCTGTGTGGGCTGGTTGGCAAAGTCATAGGACCAGTAGTACTTGTCTAGGAGAGGATGTGCAGGGCATTAGTGGGGAACACACCCTTGAGGGGGAGCAGGAGCTAGACGGTGTCCTGCCCACGTCCACTGCCACCACACTGTGCCCCTTACCCTTGAAGAAGTAGACTCTCTCATTGCCGTGGTAGCTGTGGGCAGGGAGGGCGAAGGCTGCGTCGATGTCGTTCGGGATGCCTTCAAAACCCTCAGAGATGTCGCGAGGGTACTCAGGGTCCAGGGCTCCATCGTCGAAGCGCCAGTACTGGCTGCCCTGGGGGGTGCAGGACAGAGGGAGGGGAGTCAAGGGGCTGGGTGCAGCATCAGGGTGTGAGTAGATGCTGGGAAGCCCCGTCACAGAGGCTGTGGCTGCCTGGAGCCCAGGATATGGGTATATCTGGCAGCCACTGTGTGTGTGTACGGGCAGGTGGGCTGGGGAGCTGTATCAGCATCCCCAGCAGCACCCCAGCCCTACAGCCAGGCTCTTGCCCACCTTGAACAGGTAAGTCTTGCCCTGGCAGTTGATGCGTGTGAAGGCTGCATCAATGGGGCCCTCAATGCCCCAGACGTCGCTGATAAGCTTGGGGTAGCCTGGCCGCACGCTGTTCTCATCCAGCTCATAGAAGTACTTCCCTAGGGAGAGAGGGGTGGTGGGAGCAGCAGGAGAGACCTCAGCCACCAGTGTGGTCTGCCAGTGTCACACCACAGAGCAGCATGTCCCATATGCCCAGGAAATGTCCCCAGGGTACCTCGGAAAGCATAAAGGGAGCCATTCTTCAGGTCAGTGAAGGCATCAAAAGGTTTCCTGCTGCACAGCTCCTCGGGCTCCTCCACGGGCTCCAGGTCCCCAAACCCATCCGGCGTGGTCCTGGGCACCTCGGTCAGCGTTTCCTCAGGGTCCGGTCTGCTCTCCGGTGTGGGCTGCTCCGGAGGCAGGGATGTGGGTAGCTCTGTAGGCAGCTCTGTGGGGGCTGCCCTGGTGCCTTCTGTTGGGCCCAAGTCGATGGTGAAGTTGTAGTCGAGGTAGTCATCCTCCGGCAAGGCAAACACGTCTCCCCGGGTCACTGTGGAAGGGAGCAGGTTGGTTCCAGAGAGCCCTGGGTGTCTCCCATGAGATCTAGGTGCAGGAGCTGCTTGCTCCCAGGCAATATGGATTTGCAAGGACCCCACAGTGCAGCTGCTGAAACCCCTTGGTGCTGCGGCACCAAATCCTGGCACAGACCTCATCCTGAGGACTCGGTAGGTGCAGAGCTGATCTACCATGGACCCCTCTGATCCCCCACTGTTATCAGGTATCCACAACTATCCCCTTCCCTGGCTGGGACAGTGCCACAGGAGCAGTACCTTTGGCTTTGCAGACAGTGGAGTAGTCGCTGCAGCAGCTCTGGTAGTACACGCAGAGGGTGTCACACTGGCATTTGCGCTTCGCATCAAAGCCATCGTCACAGTGGCCGACACAGGAGTCTGCAAAAGCCACCCCAGCAGGGTGTAACAAAGGAGTAACAAAGGGTGGGCAGTGGGGCCAGTGCCTCCCTCCCCAGCCCAGCTCCGGGGGTCGAAGCAAACACAAACACATCCCAACTGGGGAGATTCCCACCTCTTCGTGGTCAATCCCATCACTGGGGTCTACAGTAGCACCTTACCCTGCTCCCATCCCAGGTACTGCTGGGATGGCAGCCATGGACCAGCCTGTCCCAAGGCCCCAACTCCACGCTGGCAATCCAGCAGTAGGATGACCAGGAATTTGTCCAGGCACCATTGACACCCATGTTTTGCCTTTGTACCTTCTCCCAAGGCGTTGCCAATGTGGCTAGTGGCCATAGCCGCTACCTGATTATCTCCTCACCCTGTCCAGGCTCCCCAGCCCCTCCATCAGCCCAGGAGCCACAGATACTCCATCCCCACCCTGCAAGGGGAAGGCACACGGTTTGGGGCTGGCTCACCTTCAGCAGCATGGGCAGCAGCAAGCAGGGCCAGCACGAGGGCAGGGAAGAGCAGCCTCATCCTGCTCGGTGGGAGCACAGCTCTCCTGTGACTGCGCAGGCTGGAGCGTGGCTGCAGCCGGGGCCCTGGCAGCCGCTGTTTGCTCAACCTGCCCCAGTGGGAGAAAGCAAACAGGCCAAGGTCAGAGCAGGAGAAAAGGGGCAGAGACATTCTCCCACCCAGCATCCCCTGCAGTCAGTAATGAGCTGGGTATGTTTGAGGGGGTACAGGGCTTCCCATGTGTGCAGGCAGCTTCTTCCCAGCCTGGATGCAGGCACTGGTTCAGAGAGCAGGGGAGAACAGCAGGCCAGAGCCAGGAACCAGTCTTAAGGTGCTGCCATGCTTATTTCAGAGCAAACCTTGTGGTGTTAAAGCTCCAACTCAAGGGGAGGCCATTTCCCAGCCTGGCAAGACAAAAGCTATAAGGAGAGAGGAGAGGGAGTGATGCTCTGAGGACAAAGGGAAAAGCTCCATATGTCACCATTTCGGAGGACTTGCTCTTGGAATTCTGGCTTTCTTGGTGTCAGCAAGGCTGGGAGCAGACTTGGGGAGCCCCAAGGTAAAGCAGCTCAGTATGGGGCAGACATGCACAAGGACCAGGGGCCAGAGGTGAGTGGCCGGGAAGGAGGGAGGAAGAGCAGCAGCCCTCTGCACTTTCACTGCAGTATGCAAACAAAATCCTGTGTATTTTGCTCCCATCGTTCCCTTTCCAACCCATCTTTTTGGTTACTAATTAACATCAACTCAGATCTTTGGGCAGCTCCTGATAACTCTGGGATGTTTATTTAATCAAGGGCAAGGAGCAAATGCACATGACACTACAGAGATACTGCCCCTGGCTGCTTCTGCTGGGGCAGGAGGCTCACCTTCCCATCCATCCCACCACGCATGCAGCTCTGGGCTTGAAAAAGTGATGAAAGATTTGGGAAGAACCCAAGCAGGGTGCCCGCTGCTCCAGGGGCCTCACCTCTGCCAGCTCGGACACAGGCAGTTCCCAGCATTGGCTGCTCTCACCCTTACTGGAAAGAGCTTTGATTTGGTCTCAAGAAAGGCATTTCCATGTGGAAAGCTCCAGTGAGGTGAGGGCAGCCACCAGACATGGGCTGTTGGGGCAGGACTTCTCCTGCAGCTCCCTCCTTGCCCCCTGGCCTCAGCTATGGCAGGACTGGTGTCATCCCTGGGTGCAAACAGGCCAGCACTGCACTAAATCTTCATCTCATCCCTGCTGAATTGAGCCTGGAGGAAAAGAGTCCTGAGCAGACAAAGGCTTGCAGGGAGGCTGCAGGGGGGAGAAGGGCTGGGCAGTGTCTGAGCTGCTTTGGCTGATCGGCTGAGGCAAAGCTCTCTCGGGCTGCTCCAGGCTCCCATCCACCAGCTCACACGGTGAGCCCTTCCCTGGCTGCTGTGCTCAAAGCATGGAGGAGGAAACCCCAAAAGAGGGGCTGGTTTGGGTAACAGGGCCCTGAGGAGCACAAGGGCTGAGCAGAGCCAGCAAGGAGAGCTCCGGCGACAGGGCTGATCCCCCAGGAACCCTTGCCATTCCCAGAGCTGGCACTGGAAATCCCTCCCAAAAGGCAAAGTAAAACGAAAAGCAAAGCAAAGCAAAGCTCTCCGGTCTTGTCAGGACAAGCCTTAGGGAATGGTTTGAGTTCTGCCCCCCCGCAGAGAGCAGCTTCCTCCAAGGTAGCAAACCTCTCAGCTATGCTGCATTACAACAGCCTCTTTAATTACCCCTGTTTAATAATAATTTAGCAGGAAAATCCTTACTGGTTCCGTCTGAGCCTCTCCTGCAGTGCTGCGCTGCTCAGGACGCCTCAGTTACCATCCTTTGCTGTGAGCTGATGTCCCTTTCCTCTGCCTGTCCGCGTGTAGTGGGTTCAGAGAGGATTAAAAGCGACTGTCGCATCAAAACATCAACTTGAATTTAAGTCTCAGCCTGAGCTGGCAACAACCTGGTTTTGAAGTCAAGGATTTAAGCTGCTCCGCTCCTCCCAATGCAAGAAGTGGCCAAAGCATTTCTGCCCTGAGCACGTCCGGCCTGGAAAAAGGACAAGAAAATAAAAGGGGCCCAGGCTGCCCCTGCTCTTTGTTTTCTCATGCAAATCCTGAGCCCACCCAGAAGAGCTGCTCTGAATTTCCGCCCTGCAAAGGCAGCTATTTAACCCCCTGCACTGACACAAACGGCTTCAAAACACAGCGCCAGGATGGCCACAACCTCCCTGTGACCATCAAGGTACCTGGCTCTTTACTTCTGCTTTGCGCCCCCTTCACTAGTCACACAGAGTCATGGAGACCTGCTGTAAAAGCAGCGTGGGGGTCCCTGCCTGTTGTGAAGATGACCGCAGGCTCCACAGCTTGGGCAAGGGGAGGGATATGTGCCATAGGGACAGAGGGACAAGCCCCAGCTCAGGCTGGGCAGCAGGGCTGTGGAAGGAAGGGTCTGGGGGGATATGAGAGCATCTGCAGCAAGGAGGGGGATGCTGCTGCCCATACATGAGCCCCTCCTTGGAGAGGCGGCGCCTGCGCGGGGTGACATCAGCCCCTGAGGACCCGGGATGCTGAGCCTGGCTCTGGGAAGGCGGCTCCAGCCACCGCTTCCAGCTTCGCATCCCGGCTGGGTAGGGAGGGGAAAAGGAGCCGGCAGCCCAGCCCTGCTTCATCCGCCTCCCGTGCCCCCCTCTGGCCACCTCGGGTCCACTCAAGGAGCGTGGTGGCCCTCCTGGGGGGCTCTGACGGGCTGGTGACCGAGGATGCCGTGCTAGGAGATGCCGATGGTGCTCACCCTGCTCGTCTCCCTCTATAAACTGTGCCGGTTCTTCACCATGCCGGGTGCGGAGCGGCTGGAGGTGCCGGAGTGCGTGAGCCAGGCTGGCAGCTGGGCTGGCAGCTCCAGGGACCACCGGGAGGTCTCCCCAGGGGTGAACACGGACGTACGGGCAGCCCTGGACCGCATCCTGCCCGCCCTGCACCGGGCCATCACCCACGCCAAGCAGGCAGCCGGCCCCGCAGAGGTGAGCAGAGCCATCGCAGAGGTGTTCCAGCTGGTGGAGGAAGCGTGGGGGATGCCCACACTGGGGAGGGATGTGGCCAAAGTGCTGTGTGATGTGATCCGCCTGGAGGGGGGCCTGGACCTGCTGCTGAACCTGCTGTACACAGCAGAGCTGGAGACCAAGTGCCAGGCAGGAAAACTCCTGGAGCAGATCCTGGTGGCAGAAAATAGGTGAGTCTGCATAGAACCCCCTCGAACAGCAACAGCCCTCCCCACTGCAGGCTTGCCTGCTGTCCCACATCTCCTCTACCCATCTCACCCACACTCCCCAAATTCCCATGCTCTGGGTGCTCCTGGTGCATCAAACCCCCTCGGCTCCACACCATGTCCATCCATGTCCTTGCACAGAGGGATCCCTACTGGTCACACCCAGGCAACAACA
>JBCJKH010015797.1:0-13528 GCA_039877255.1 Loriculus beryllinus
AGACTGCTGCTCAGCCGAGAAAGCCAAAATGGATTCAAATGGACTTGTAGAGAACATGCGAGGAGCGAGAGCTATGTACAATTAAAAAAAAAAAAAAAAAAAGAAAAGAAAAAACTGGAGAAAAGCAGCCAAACCATCTGACAAAGCCTAGGGCACATGTAACCCCATCACTACAAATGACTGCAGAGCTTACAAAACGAGCCAGATGCTGCTTCTGGAAGGATTTCATCTATAATACCCGAACTGCATGACAGCCTATCACAACTCATGTTTGGCCTAAAGGTGTGCATCACTGGTGAAACAGGAAAATGATGCGAGTGAACAGGAGCAAAGCCTTAATATTAAGGAGGAGTTTTTGCTGTGGTTTGTAGTATGGCATTTTGGGGATTTTAATTTGGAAACTGCATTTGTTTCACCTGCAGACACTGGCACAGATGGTGCTTCTATAATATGCTGTTATAAGAGACTGATTTGCTTTCAGTGTAGCATTCATGTCCATATTCATGCCCAAATGTATCAGGTCTTCTATAGTGTTGCTCAGGATTGGGTCAATTGTAGAAAAGATGAGTGTGTCCTTGGTGTATAACAAAGAAATTTGCCCATAGTCCCTCTGGCAGCTGCAGCATCCATTTTCTTAGCTCCTTTCCCCACCTAGGCATGTGGCTGGATAATAAAATAATTACTGAATGAACAGACTTTATGAAAGGGTTGAAAATATACATGAGAAGCTGCATTTCACAGACATGGATCCTAGTAAGGGTTACACAATCCATTAATTCTGGCTTCATTTTTCCTTCTTGATTCTTCTGTAAAAACGCTGCTAAGTAGGGCTGGAGGCTGAGAAAGACAAGAACCTTTCCCCTGATACTGAGGTTTTAAGTAAAGAGATTTAATAGTACCAACTGAGTTCGCTCCCATGTTTCTTCTTTTTGATTAGTTTGAAGTTATTTTTGTGAAAGCCTTTCCTTGCTGAACAGTCATGGCTGTGTCTAGCTTCAGCTTAACCTTTCCACAACATACTCAGCGTTCTTCAACCTGCATTAAATGATACTTAGAAGGATTATTTGCATCTTGTTAAATTATTTTCCTGGTTTCTGACAGATTTCTCTAATTAGAAAACAACGACTGTGATTCCTAAAAGTAGACAAAAACGTCCCCTTGTTGCAACACTTAGCAAAGCTACTTCAACACAAAACTGATTATTAATACCTCAGCATAAGTTTATAACCATTAGGAATACACTTAAATACATGTTTGTGTGCCTCTTTGTATGTTGAAACAAGTCATAAAAAAAATTTAAGGCAAGAAACTCGCAGACCACAGTCCGGAGGCAGCAGAAAAAGCCATTATCCAGTGCAAGTCTGATCTATTCTGAACACTTCAGGAACAAGAATAACTACCACATGTATACACTTTTCTTTCTTTTTATTCTTCTCTTCTTTTTTTTTTTTTTTTTCTTGTTTTATTTTTATTTTATTTTTGGTAGCCAAGAGAGCTCTAAGTCCTTGTTAATAATAAGTTCGTGATGAAGATTCAATCTTCCAACCTCTGTTACTCCATTAGTTCACAACAGCACATATATGCTCAGGTCTCATAAGCATTCCCACAAGAGATCTCCAACTTGCAGACAGACACCACAACAAGTGATTCTTTCAAAAGGAGCATTTCTGTCCTAACTTTTCTGATTAGGAACACGGGAGGGAAACAAAGTGCCAGTGGGAGACTTTGTCCTTTTACAATGATAGTTTAATCCATTTAGGCAACTCATATCAGAGAAGGTATAAATTTCCCATTATAAATTGCATTCCACTAGATTATTTCACTTGCTTTTACTCCAGAATAGATAATGACTAAAATGATTGGTCCTATTCCCTCTGAATCAGTCACTGAACAAAAGTTAAACTTAATGTAGAGTGGGTATACCATCATGGTGATGCTATCTTTGGATAATGAAATAATCTAACAACAAGCAAGCATGCGATATTCAAACAATGGAAAAATGAAAGCCTTAATCAGCTGGGATCCGTGTCCTGCTGCAATACCTCTTGATTATTGCCTTTCTTAGGTAGACCTCAAAACACTCAAGGGTTTCTCGAGTCAGTGTGAGGCAAGTTTCCTCCACCTCTCCATTCCTAGCCATTACCATCCTCATTGTGGCCAGGAAAGGAATAGAACTTTGTCAGAAGTGGATCTGGCAACCTGCACTCAACTTTGAAGGCACCAGCACAAGTTAGTTGCCCTGTTGGATCAAAACCCAGAAAATCAGCCCTTACATGTGAGTGCCGTTATAGAGTCCTGACAGTGCAATTGCACAGACAGATCCCCCTGCAGACCAATCCTGCTCCATGTACCAATGTCCAGAGGCTCAGAGGCCTTCAGCAGGCTGCACGTGAACATCACAGCCAGGTACACCACAAGCCCAAATATGCTTTCTTATTCCTCTTTTAGGGATCAGTTAGGACAACTATTGTGCATACTAATGAAACTTTTCTTAGTGGTTCCCACACCATTCACATTCTTTCTGTCATCAAATATAAGATACCATATAATGACCATCTTCATAAACATGGCATTTGCTGAAAACATTGCCTTCTACAGCACATAGTCAATGCGGCCAAAATAATTTTAAAAAGTAGAGTTAGTGAGTGGCAATGGCATATTAATGAACAAGTTTTACCATTTGTCTATGACCCCATTGGTAACAAAGTCAAATAAGCCAAAAATTTTGTAATGACTGTGTTATGGCTCCTCCTAGACTCCCCACCTTTGTGACATGCAATGCAAATCACTTTCTGGTAAATCACTTGCTGGTATACATAAAAACATAACATAATTCCCGTTAGGAAGGACTTCTACATGGAGATTTCAATGTGTTTCTCATTTTGTTGGCTTTGTAGAAGATACCACATCTTTTGTTTCCAGAAGCAGTACTATTAGTACTACTACTGGTGAACATTAATGTCCAGCTAACAGTGTAGCTAATAATCAGGTATTCTTACCTTCTGGCTTGTGAGCATGATGTTGCTTGTGAGACTTTACTCATAGATACCAGAATATTAGAGAGTTAAACAAAAATTGCTATAGATCATAAAGATGACACAGAATATGCAACTCCTCCTCTTCCCCATGAAAAAGAAAAGGATAGGGATCACTGTGTTCATGTGTACCTTCTATTCTATAGATTGTCTGCAATTAAAGACCTCAGTGTATGTGAAAAGAAGCAACCAAATCATGTAAATATGGATTTCATAATGTTCAAACTGGAATCCTTACCATTTGAAAAGCAATTATAGGCAGAGGAATTAGGACAATAGATATGCCCTAACTCTGTTTCACCTGTTCTACTGAAATACAGCACTCATAATGGATGCACACGTTAGCAGAGTGGTTTGTTATTCACTCTTTTCATGTACTGCCTGATGCATCTTTGTCATGATTTATTGTTCCTAACAGCTATATCAAGCGTTGCAATTACTGCACAATACAGATTTAAGCCTATAATATTTCTAGATTGGAGAGAGAAAAATAATATATTAAGTGCTTGTGATATCTTTATGTATAAGTTTGAGAATCATTAAATAGCTGTCACTCTTCCTTCCTCCTCAGCATCAATTACTCCACTCTGGTTTTACTTACTCCACTCTGTATAATGAGTCCCTAGAGCATGTTTCATTGCAGGAGAATGAACACATTCTTCACTTGCGGTCAGTGGAATGTGGTTAATTTGAAATCACTTAAACTATTATATCTGTCAAGCGTGGTTATTTTATTTTCAATTCACATCACTGTTTTAGTATGCATGTCGGTTACTGGGTTAAACTGGCAGATTAATTTCGAAGCATTCTGTTGTAATGCTCTTCATCACTGTCTTTACATGTAGGTCTTGTTGAAAGTTAATATGTTACCATTAAAATTTACTTCAGAGAAATGTACATTTAATATAAATACTCATATGATAAACACCACTGAATGAAAACTGGCAAGATCAGTGGACTTTCAGCTTTTCACATGAAAACACAGAATGGTTGGTTTTTTCATTGTTTCATCTTCACCTGTTTTGGAAATGAAATTTACATCATTACATGAATTTGTGACAAAAAAAACGTTCAGTAACTAGGGTCTCTTTTACATATTTATTTTTTTTTCTGATCTATTTATATATTGCACTGTTCAAAAAAGCTGCAGGCTTCAATTCAGTGTGAGCAGATTCATAATTCACAATGTATAAAACTATTTGGGCTTTTTCTTTTTAAAATATTGTGGCTTGAAATTTATAAACAGCCAGAATTTGAAGATGCTGAAAGACTGACTTACACAGCTACTAATAACAGGATGCTCATGTAGAGAAATAGAGGAACCGCCAATGGGCTTTTTATTACAGCAATATTGTACATATTACATGAATAAATTACATTGTTGCATTATGCAGCTGCTGCATCATCAGTTTAGAGAGTAGACTACGACCCTAAGTATTCGGGGACGCAAGCTCATTATCTCTAAACCCACTTTGGTTACAGTCACAATGCGATCCAAGCTAAACTGCTTTCATATAACATATTGCATACACCTATGTGTAATCAGGTACATGGCTCAGAGACAGACTGATGAGTTTTGGTGCCTAATCAAATTTATAAAAAAAGTCTGTTTAACTGAATCAGGCAGAATCTTTCACTTGGAAAGGTTATTAGTAAAACTATATTACACATAAAACCTACTTATGTTGTGAAACATCATTTTTGATTTGAAAGATGATAGTAGAAAAATATGCATTTATATAATGACAATTCTAACTGTAAAAAAAAAAAAAAAAGGAAAAACTAAATTAAAAAAAAAAAAAAAAAACTGTTTTCCTCTATCTTATTATGATGATGACAACTGCTAATATTTGAATGCTGCCAAGGCACTTCTCAAAACTCAGTTGCTTTTTATACTCTGCACATTGTTCTCTCATCCCACCAAACAAAACACAAATCATAAAGCTCTCCACAGCTGCAAAAGTTTGCCTAGGACTTGTAGATTCACATTTACATATTTTATATATTGATGCAAATACCTTTGGCTAGGCAAATAATATGTTGCCAGTTCTGTCAATATTGCTGAACCTCTGTTTCTTTTCAGTGCTATTTTTCACTTTGCTGAAACTGTGTTTATTTTAGTTGTTATTCCACTCTTCTGAAAGCACATACATTCCTTGCATTACTCACCTGGCTCACTGTGCTCATCACCTCAAAGGAAATACTGTGCCTGGATAAATCAGTCAAGCTTTTACAGCTAGCTTCAAGCTGGACAACATTTTACTTCTGGGCTGTTGCCAGATGAGGCTGTTTGTTTGCTGTATGACATTTCTACAGAGCTTTTTGCACGTGGTTTCTTTAAGAGGTTCCTAAAAGCTATCGTAATCATGGAGATAATAGCAGTCAAGGTGAGGATAAACATATAGAGCTGTATCTCTTTACTCATACATAATAAAACCAGGTGTGAGAAAAATCTCACAATTTTAGTCTAAACTAAATACTTTTAGAATAGAGAGGGCCGTCATTTGAATCCCAAAGTTGGAAGGTGCTGTTTTGAATATTTTCAAGAAATTCTAGACAAATGAAGATCTAAGCCTAATGTGGAGTGATATAGATATATGATAATACATATATCAGGGCACTGAAAGAGCACCCAGGACTGACTCACTGGTCTTCTATCCACTGAAGACATGGCCCAGCATTGACAAAAACAGAATCAGAAAATAAAAGGAAAAGCTCTAAGGCTGTGTCTTCCCTGCACCTGGACATGTTGCCAGCGTAGTGTAAGAAAAATCCATGCAAGACTTGAAAGAGGGAAGGGAGCAATGAAATGTCAATCTCTCTCCTTCATTAAAAGCAGAAATACATTTTTCTTCATAATTTTTTAAAGTTATGGTTTTCCCACATAGATATCTAAACAGCCTGCAACATTTAGACTTCCCTAAACTTCAGGCTAACACACCATGATTCCTGCACCTTCTATGCCATTCCAAAAGTACTGTCAGCTGTAGTCCACTGCTACTCAGCAATCACGCATTCTGCTGTAGCTGAGAAGTTATACATGAATCCTAAATAATACTACATCATAAAGTGAAGATACCCTATGTTAATAATATCAGATCACATAATTTGTTCCTGCTGTTATCCCTTTTTTTTCCATATGTCTGAAAGTGAAGAACACAAATTTGAATGCAGTCTGTACCTATAATTGACTCTGCTTTTTGCGACTTAACCAAAATCATATAATATTGTTTCCATTATCCACATAGAACAAAAAAAAAAAAGAGTTTTAAGACTTTCAAAAAATACTTTCGTGTGAAAATGTGCTCAACCAAATGCTCCTGAAGAGAGAATAAGAGGGGTGAGAAATGCAAATTCGTTAATGCAGTTGGCAGTATTCATACATCTCTGAGGAGATACATATACCTGAAAAGAATCAAAATTGCCCTACATTTACAGGTAAGACTGTCAAGAACCATCACTGATTTACTTCCAAACCTAAATTTACTTCAAGTGACAAAGTAAAGATCTTCCCAGTTTTCTCTCAGAATATCCCTAATATTTTTATGAAAATAAAGAAAAGCTAAGTGGATAACATGTTTTAATTCTTTTGTAGAATGAAAGAGCATAGTATATTCCAGTACTAACCCTGATAATGTTCTGTCTGTACGACACACTAATATATGAGGGGAAACATTAAAATATTATTGCATACTAAAAAATAAAAGGAAGTTAAAATTGAAAAAGGAATTGTCTACGTGAATGCTGCCATACTCATAAACCAGCACTTATACATATATCAATGTGTGTGCGGGTACATATACGTATGCACAGATGTGTATATATAGATAATGATACATACAGTAGTATGCACTATTTTTCATAATTTTTTTTTCAAGGTTTTGAGTTTATTCAGCAAAATACTGAACAGAATTCTTCAGTTTTACTATGGCAATTTCAAATACCTTTGGTCCAAAATAATGCAGTTATGAGAAAGTAAGATGTTTTGTCTTTCTATATCAAAAATTTGCTGAAGCAAGCTGGATCACAGTCACCTTTTGGTGGCCACAGCCATAAGTGGATATGAAAAATTTTGATTGCAAAGATTATTGCAGGCAAATGAGAATACCTTTCAGAATGGAAATGACTAGACAATCTTAGCTTAACTTTTATTACATGCAAACTAAAAAGGCAATCAACTCAATGGTAGTGTCTGATCTCTGCATGTCTCTTCAGAGTCAGTCAGTAACCAGTACTGTGAGCAGCTGTAGAAAGTGAATTTAATTTTGCTTGTGTGTGTGCATAAAGCAAATGTAAAGCTGAATTTTTTTTTAGCTCCTGAGCAAGGCAAAAGTTGGCATACAAGTTGCCTGTGGTTACTGGGGTAAAACAGTTAATGTGTGAGGTTTTCTTTTTCCAAGCTGCAGTGAGAGAGGAAGAGATCCCATATGGGCCACTAGTACAAAGAAAACAGGGAGTAACAGGAAAAAAAAAAAATATATATATATATATAAAAAAAAAAGTCTGTAGGGTAACAGAGGGAAATAAGATTGAAAGAACAAAACATCAACATTGTTAGTCATGAGGAACAGACAGAAGGAAGGCATTGCCTGCTGACCATGTGTACCAATGCCAAAAAATCTAAAAAAATGCAGCATCTGTGGTATGGGATGGTCTCTATCTAGATCTGAAAGACAGCAGCAGATTGTTTTTATAGAAAGAAAAGGTGTCAGCAGAAACAAGGAGCATACACACATGGAAACATTTGCTGTTAGAAGCCACTTGAAAAACAACCAAGGAGCTGAGTGGGAGAAACATCTGTGAAACATGCAGCAAGACCACCACTAGTGCTTCATGCAAGAGGTGGGAACAGAAGGGAATACACAAGAAGTGTTGGACATAGTATCTTGTCAGATTGACAAGGAAATGTTGTCGGTACTTTCAAGAAAGTCTAGCATCTTGTAAGTCTGAGTGGAAAAAAACTTTGTCTTCCTTTTGAGGGAACAAGGGAGTACTCTTTATACTTATGAATAAGCAAGCATGTCTGTGCTCATTGACCAAAGTCAATCAACAAGTGTTATCTTTGAGAAGAAATTGCACTTTTCAGGGAATATGTTGGGAATTCTGCTTGCCAGGATTAGGGTACTTTGGGTTCATTTCCATGGGCTTGCTTCTTGTTTTAATAACCCTAACACGCACAGTCTTAATACATATTAGCTTAAGGGACTGCAAATTGTCACCAGCGAAACACAGTGGCTGTGTAGTTTTCAGACCAGTGAAAGCAGATGTAACATGCAACATCAAGAAGGAAGAAGTCCCATACCTTTTAGCTGTCTGGCCTTAATTTTATGATTCAGACTTTTTCTGGTTGACAGAAGAAAGCAAAGGCTTCCTATCAAGAACCATATCTGAAGTCATTTCAACTATTCCTAATGAAGACATCAGTCTAGATGCAAAGTGACCTGTCTTTAACCCAAATGAAAAAGAAAGCATTGATCAGGGAAAATTCCACTTCTCTGGGTCTCAAATAAAAGCTTTTCATGACTTTTCGGTATTGCCAAGGAATGGTGCAGGAAAAGATATTTTGCTAGCCAACTGTTACATACAATTGTATGGAAAGCCCATGTGTTACCCAAAGGCCTCTTAAGGAGGTCACATAAAAGATGAGTCATAATGTAACTGATTTCTACCAGATCATCTCTCCATTTGCTCACTGCAGAAAAAACAAACTATGGAATGCAAAAGCACTTTGAAGTGACTGATGATCTTGCTGGTTATTAACCACACTGAAGGAGACCTTAGTAAAAAGCAAATGAAGGCAAATGAGAACTAAAGACTGGGTGGCTCATTCTGACCATTGTAAAGACAAAGCGAACCTTTTATTATTTAAATAGGGATGCTCTCTTATCTCTCTAGGGAGAGATATTTCTCAAGGGGAAAATATTACTCAGTATCTCTCAATATTGAGAAAATAATATTATATATTTTAATATTTTTTGGAAAATATATACCCATTTTAACAAATTTAGGATTTTTTGCAAAAGAACTATTTCTTAAAAAAAAAATTGCTGCTTTTTTTTCTTCTTCGTCAGATTAATATGTTTTTTCATGTATTTTTGGTGAATCCATCAAAAAAAACCACTCTTTCTAATGAAACAGGAAGATTAAATAAATACCTGAATATAAGGAAAAAAGGCCAGAGGTAAAAAAAGATTCTTCAGACAGAAACAGTGTCTATCTGCAATAAGTTCCAGGTAACTTTTCTGTCCTCTGTGTCTTTCAGAACAAAAAAACTTTTCTTCCCACTACAACCTTCCAAATGCTGTTAATGAGTTTTTATATTATCAAACAGTTCTTCAAAAACTGTCAAAAAAAAAAGATCAAAAATCTAACAAAAACAGGCATCTGATAAGCAAATGTAAAAAAAAAAAATAATTATAAGTTCCTACTATTATAAGAAATAGATTTTTTTAATTTGCTGTTTGATGTTGGCTGTTGTAGTATTAGTTATATCTCCTTGCACTGTTGTTTATTATCTAAACCAGATTTTTCCTGCATCCTTCAATACACCCACAGACTGGGAAATCAAAAACCTGCTACACCTGTGCTCAGTGAGCTGCAGGAAGGGTCCCAAGGGTCATGTAACATCAGGCTATTGGTTGTGACTCACTAAAATCAGTCCTGCCTTAAGAGAGAGCTATGTCATCTTGTACACATAGACCTTAATCCAAATGCCTGGCAGTGAATACTAGTCTTGACAGGTACTGAGCCAGCTTGCCACTTGGCCGATTAAAAAGGACTGCTTGCTGGATATTAATATGGCTTGGCACAGCAAGAACACAGAGGTTAAACTATGGTATTTGCCAACCGAAAGAGATCCTCTCATTTTCCCATTCTATCGCTGCTCCCTGGATAAGCATTTTTGGCCTTTTGCCTTGGTTTGAAGGCAAGACTTGTTAGGATTTAGCCTAAGGGACATGCTTTACTGTTGAAGGTCAAGCTATATTTTGACTGTTGTGAAGCCCTGATACTATAAGGTTATATTCTTGCTCATTAGGCCTGATCTCTGAAGGCTCCAGGTGACTTCTGGGACATCATTGAGAATGGAAATTATTCCACACCTTGCCGAGACCAATTCCTGATGGGTTTTATGTTCCAGATTCAGGAAATACAGACAATTTTCCCTGAGACTGTAGCAGAACAGGACATAGACTTTTCAATACATAATAGAATTTCAGAACATGAACACTTGGATTTGTTCCCAGCAATACTCTTTGTCTTGACCCCTACTCATTGTTTGTATACTTAATCATCATCTGTATTTTTAAACCATAAGTAATTACATTCTAAAAATGTTGAAACCAGACTTATTGTAAGATATTTCATTTTCAATGAAACAGCAGATTCTGAAGAAACACAGTCCTATTGTCATTTTTCTAACAGATTTTATTCATCATGCATCAGTGGTGGGTTTTTGTTTAGTTTTTCTTGAGCAAACATCAGTACTACAATGATGCTTTTCTGCTCTGGACAGTATCTCTGCCCCTTTGTTACTCAGTGGCACACAGCCTCTGCATGTCACATGTTCCTGAGCACCTGACACTGCAAAAAAGGCCACTGCTTCCTAGCATGTCTTCTGTGTCTGATTAGAGCCAAAGCTTCAGCAGCAGCAGCACAGAAATGCTTTTTCCTGATTTTCTGGCTCAGACAGTCATCTGGGTATGCCAGAGTGTGATATAACTATACCCTCCCAAGACAGGCTGTTGAAGCACCTCCAAATTCACAGTGCTCATCCTGTGCTGGAGCCTTCCTCCCTCTTCATGGTGTCTGTTATGAAAACAGAGTATCTCAGAAACAACCAGCTGTTTTGAAGCAAAGTGTAATAAAAATAAAAACTTGAGCAATCTGCATATGTTTTTATTCCTTATCTGTCTTGTTACAACAGACTGTGCAATAGGGAGAAAATTTTGCCTACCATCACACTTAGAATTTGTCGAGACCTCCAATAACCCATTTATAGCTCCAGTACATATCAGCCACTCAGTTTCTCATCATTGTGGTAGTTTATTGGAATTAGTAATACAGCTGCTCTTCCAGAAGCATCATAGACAATCCTTTTCTCAGACATTGGTGTGAACAGTCTCCTGATTGTGAAATTGAAAAGGATAAATTAATTTTTAAAACTTAATAGTCCACATTGGCTTTTGACCTGCAGTGAAGGTTTTTTGTTTCATTTTTCAACTTCTGAAACATGTTTTCTATAGTTTCGATTGAGGATTTCTTGGCTTCCACCTGAATCTCTCTCTAACAGACTGAGCAGCATGGAGCTTCTGTCACTACAAAGAAAACATTCCAAATCCCCTACTCTACTGTCAAGCCCACAATAAAAAAGAGAGTCAGCAAACTAAGGATGCTGCCTGAAAAGCTTCTAAACAAAGCTGTAGTTCTCAGAGTTTAACAGACTACTTGTATGCATAAAGTCTTTCATAGCTGCAATTATGTCATGTCAGATCAAGATAATTTTTGTTTGGGGTTTTTTTTCTAATATTTTTAAAGATTCTTAGTAGTGTCAATACCAATGCTGACAAGAATTAATTTGATGCTGTAAAAATTGTACTTTACTGAAAATCATTGTGAATTTATTGCCTTTGCTTAGTATCATTTGTTATTCTCATTAAGAATGGTTGAAATTTCTGAACTCAAATATTCAGTATTTTCGCTTTACTAAATTTTAAATCTCTTGATCCTTTAGAATTCTCACCCATTGTGTCTCTCATATTTGCTAATAATATCTAACCTAGAAAAAGATGCCCTCCCATTATTGCAAAAATAAAAGTAAAATGTACTACTGGCAAAAACAAAAAGTCTACCGAAAATGTAGTTTTGACAAAACTTAGGTTTGATGAAATATGTTAATAGTAAGGAAAGTACTGGAAAAAATAATATCCTACATGTCATTACACTGTTGAGAAAATGTAATTAGTACAGCAGAAGTGTCTGTAAAGGACTAAAAACAGAAAATAAATGCATCGAATTCATGTCTATTGTTCCATATTAAATTAATTGATATGGAACACCACTGTACTACAGAAAAAGTAGCCAACATACTAGAGGACACAAGGACCTCAATTATTAGAAAGAATCAGACAACTACTATTTGTCTATAGTCTCAAAGAAGATTAAAAGGCAAATAATAGGGGCCTCAGAAGGCTGAGATGTTCCTATTTCAGTTCCTCCTCACTGAAATTAATGAGAAAATGCACACACATCTGAAGGCAGGGTTTGGCCTCTGCAAGGGAACCTCACTGAGAGAAATCGTTCTGCAAAGGCATCAGAAAGGATCAAGGCTCCTGCAATCCTTGAGTTCATGTCAGCCACAGAAAGAGAGCATTAAGAAAAACCAAGGATGGCCCAAGTACAAGAGGAATTGAGGCAGAATGTCTTTGCACATACCAGCATCATGGAAATGAATTATGGAAAGCAGGAAAAATACCATTAATGTAAGATCTTAAAAAGGAACAGGGCAGCTTTCAGAGGAAAAAAGCTCACTTTGTAGTGTACAGCTGCTAATGCAAAGGATGGGTCAAGACTGGCAAGACTTCCCATCCTCCTTCTGTCAAAAAAAAAAATAAAAATGCATCAATCTTCTTCTATCATCATCATTTAATAAGGCATTAAACATAACAACTCAAAGCAGTTCCAGTGTCTCCTCCAGATCAGGAAGGATGTATTCTGTGAGAACTCAACATTTCACTAAACCAACGGTGTGTCCTGAATGAGTCAAGCTGCCCAAATTAGATTTAAAGGCGAAGAGACACGCTTAAATTGATGTGGAGTCCGTTAGGCGAATTGCTGCTGCTGTAGGACCGATGCAGCGATCGAGACTTTAAGCTGACATCAAAGCGGAAAAAAAATCAGCTGAAATGACAGCAGCAGCTGCAGCATCCGCCTCTAAATTAGGCTGTGTTTCAAAGTCTGGACTCAACTGCTAAGCAGTATAAAGACCCAGGAGGAAGGCTGCCCAAGAAAAAGAGTTAGATTTCTAACCTAACACATCAAAGTAACACATGCTTAGAAGAGCAATAAATGCATATGGCACACATTCACATGTTGCCTAATTGCAGTGGGCTCATGAAGCATAGACAAACCTTCAGCTGATTCCTACTTTTAGAGGGGATTTGAGTCCTTTTCGAATGCAGAAAGCTGGCATAAATTGGTAGCAGATTAGAGTCTGGCATTGTGATAATACATCCCATAATTTAAAAAGATGGTGATTTTTCATATCATAACACACCTTCAAAATACTGAGCTCCCTATTTTATAATTTATACATCTACCAGATTATAGCATATCCAGAACATAATAAGTAAACCTTTCTCTCAAAATTCACAAATAAAACAGAAAGCCACCATTCTTAATTTACTTACATACCAATTTAAACATACTTGTGGGAAGAGTGGGAAACACATGATCAAATTAAATACATTGTTGAATGTTTTAGCAGTCAAAATCAC
>JBCJKH010015797.1:13541-31433 GCA_039877255.1 Loriculus beryllinus
TGGTTTGGTATGCATTTTTATTTTAGTTTATTCTATACATTTAGGGAAACTATTTGTAATGTTACTGATGATGTACAGATTTCTAAGAAAGTAATTGGAAATAAACCTAAATGTGTGTATACTTTATTTGTTATGTACACCAAGCTTACCTAGTGCAAAAAATTGCATATTTTCATGGTTGTAGGGATATGATTTGATTTATTTTTTCATTTCATGCAACCTTTCAAACAAAACCAAGTTAATTACTTGAGATGTTTACTAAAATTCCTACGAAATTACAGTGCAGCAGTGAATCTGTGAACAAATTCAAATATACTCTCTTGTCTTCAAGAAACTGTGAATAAGTATGTAATACAAACACAAATAAAAAAAAAGAGTGAAAAAACATGAAACATAATTTTCTACAAACCTCTGAATCTTGCTTATATAGCTTTAAATTAATATACTTTTGTAAAGGGTTAAAGTTGCAAGCAACAACAATCATATACAGTGCACTGTCTTAACTTGTGCATTAAGGAAAACAATTCCACCAGAAATGATACGATAACCCTGATAGACTGGCATTATTTCTCAGTAATATTGCTTTTTATGCTTATAGACTTCTACCAGTTTAAATGAATCTGTTCAAGGACATCAACATCAAATACAGTAGTATAGTAGTTATCATCAAAACAGAGATGCTAAAAAAAAGAAAAAAACCTAAATGTGCAGTACTCAAGGGAAAGCAGAAGCACAAATGTCTGTACATATGTTGCACTTATAGGATGTGCTATCTCACTCAAGAATCAACTGATAAAATATATCTGTTGAAATTATTCATCTTGAAATAAAAATTACTCGGAAGCTAACACTCAGACACTCCTAGAAGGACACAAATGAATATGGCGCAAATTAAGGCCAGATTCTTATTTTGTCCAGATTTTGTCATTTGTGTAGTTAATGTAATATCGTGTGAAGTTGTTATGTAAAATGAGGTAAAACAGCACTGCATTCTGTTTCTGGGCCTCAAACAGCAAAACGTGGAGAGGTGACGTAGTGCATACCAGGGGTTAGGTGCAAAAGGACGCTGAGAGCATGAAGATCATCACAGCCCTTCTTAAATTAACTCATCCTGACTACCTGGGTGCTCTGACCTGTGTTTCAGGTCACCACTGCAACCAACTTGGAAACAGTGTGATTTGCTAGTGCTTAGTCAGATCACTTTTTATTGTTGTTTCACTTTGTCTTTCATAATACTTACTGTTAGTGTTCAGTGAGCATTTTGGAGTAGGGATGTCTTTGTTAAAAACTCAACCACAGTGGCTCTCAGAAAGTGTTGAGAACTTGCAATGCAGACTTGTTGAACACTCTGAGAATAACACAAGATCAAATCATTAGGTGGCTGTTTCAATAAACAACTTGTCTGGTATGAAAATTAGAAAGGAGAGAAGTTTTTTCCCTTGGAAATTGAAAGACCATAAAAAGCCAAACTCAGCACAACCTTTTTTATAAGTAAACACGAAAATACTGTTTTCATTGTTAAGATTAAATATTTCTGAAATTATAGAGTAATACAAGCCTTTAATTTGTTTCAAGCTTTTCTGACCCAGAATATTCCTATTTTTGAATGAGAGGATTTTTGTTGTAGTTCTGACGAGTTCTAACAACCACAGTGTTTCTGAGAGGACCTGCTCGTTTTCCCTCAGCCTGAAGTGTATCCAAACACTGTATTTTCTGAGGATGGCCTTAGCCCTATGCTCTTTATCTCTTTCATTACTAGACTATTTCCCAGATAAACTCTGTAAAAGGGGGAACTGAGACCATTTTTTCCAAGTTTTCTGCTGCAAGTTCACCTTATTTTGCATTCCCACTCTGGTCCAGGAAGCACCTGGAAAATTCACAGAATTTAGGAATAGATTCTCTGCAGCCTTAGTAGTTTCCCTCTACTTCCAACTATGTCATTAACTTTCACATCCCAACCCCAAATGAGCTTAAATATAGACTCTTCTACATCTAATGAGCCATAATTAGCTCATCAACTTCTGACAAGCCTAAATAGACTTGTTAGGGAATGACAAGTCTAGTCAATCTCAGAGTAGAATGGGTGTCAACCCTCCAAGGGAAGAAACAAATCTCTTACAAGTTATTTGAAGGGTTTCCAGTCTCCTCCAGGAGCTCAAAAAGAGGGAACCCAGTTTATGTCACTGCTCTCTTACCCTTTCCTTTTAAAGTTTGCAAACACTTCCACAAAAATTATCTAGATAAGGAGAATGCAGAAGTAATTTATTGTGGTGTGATGGATTATCCTTTCTCCTTCTGCTCCTCTAGATAAAGAAGGGACTGTGATGCTGAAAGGAATAATCTTTGGCTTGTTTCTGTCAGCTCTGTCTCTGCAGTTGCCAGAGCCAAAATTAGCTCCTCAGCTCCTGATGACCCATGCTGCTGTTATTATTTAAAATGTTAATAACTCTCAAAATAATAAGCGTGTAGTCATCTAATCTTTATTTCTCTGCACTAAAGCTCAACTAGGTGTATTCAGGGAGCCAAAACATACTTTCTTATTCCAGGTTATTTATTTGTTTAGCTAGGGAGTGCGAAAGTGTCACAGAGTTAACAGAGCATCAGGACTGCTGAAAAATGTCTTTGCTATGTAGGAGAGCCATAATGCCTCAAAGGATCCTGCCATTTTTGGCAAGTGTTGGTTTATCCTGGTGTTTTGGTGCTTGCGTAATTCCAAACTGAAATGTGGAACTCTGCCAATATTTGCAAGTTTTGAGAAACGGGCAGACCCACCATTTAAAAATAGCACATATATGCATCTGATGTTAAACTTATTTGGACACATAAACCTTAATAGATATCTGTCAGTTTCAGAGTCTATGCAGTTTACATGGTTGTCTGTCTAAATGCTAATGTAAGAAAGATATTACCAAATAAAAACATTGCTTGGATGGCTAGAACTCTTCTTATTTTCAGAAGCCAGCTGAGGTTCTGGGAGTGGGATACCTCTGGAAATCTGTACTAAATTTACAGCTTAAACACTATTGGTCTACTGACTTTAGTGGAATAATGCAATTTACAGCAGCTGAGTCAATGCTGAGTGCCACAGAAAGCCTGCAGAGAAATTAAAATTCCTGCTCTGATAATAAAATGGATCCGAAATCACGAAACTGCAATAAAATTAATATGATTCTCTTTTGCTTTTTTAGCAGTTATTACATCTCTGTTTCTGAAAAACATCTATCTTTTGTTTCCAAGCTGTGTTTGTACAGTAAGATTCTGCCCTAGGAGAATCTTATCACCAAGTTATAAATCTCAGAACCCAGAGAATTTCAACAGAAATATTTATTCATTCCTAACGAGTTTGGGTTTAACACTAGCACTGTAATTAAATTGTGTTTTCTTCACTTTTCCCCTGCTGTTTGAGAGAGAATGCATTCAGCTGTCTGTTATACAATGAGAACTAAATGAATGCTAATCTATTTTAACCTCAGTGGATTTGAAAGAAAAGATAGACTTTGATTTTATTAATTGTTTTCTAAAACAGGGAAAAAACTCAGAACAGTGCCTTCACATACTTACGAGGAATTTCAAATAAAAATCCTGTTTTCATTACTCTAGCACAAAATAGCAACTGATTCTGTCAGACTTTAATTGATACAACTACTGCATGTCAAAATATTTTATCAAGTCTTCATTTATAAAGTCATAGTTAATGAGAGAATATGCCTTCTGCTCTTACAAATACACTTAAAATTAGCTATATACATCGTCTTCTCTGCTGCCATCATCCCACACTATGCTATTTAAATTACCACAAGGTTGTAAGTGCTCCCTTGAGGCACCAAATAAGGTTAAAATGTTCAACTACTGCTTCTTTTTGTTTATGTTTTTAAGTGAACGCCATCAAGCAATGACTCAGGCATGTCTGTGAGGGGATAACTACTGGGAGGAGACCCTGGTCATATGGGCACAAAAACCCAAACAAATGGTGGAAATTATTGGGAGTGCCTCCAACTAAATTTGATTAGTCATATTTGGCATGTTATCTTCTCCCTGACCCTGAGCTGTCCTGGATATTGAGTCCTCACGTTTTTGGAAAGACAGTAGCACCAGATAGGCCTGCAGAAAGGCTGAGGTGGTATGCGAAATTTATAGATATTTAGGTTTCCTGCTCAACCTATTCAGACTTGCATACAAAGAAAGCACTTTGACCAAATACTCAACATACATAGACCAAGGTTTGCTCTTAGGAAGATGGTGTGATTGTCACTGAACCATCTGACATACCCTGGCAAGCAGAGAAGTTTGTTTAACTGACATTTTTCATCTCCTCCCACCAAATAAACAGGTCCAGAAGAACATATTTAACTTCCTCGCTACAAAACCTCACTTATTCTGGGGCTGTCAGGACAAGAGGACTGCTGTGTTATTCCTGTGCACCCTCTAATACAAAACATTGTTCACTTAATGGGTTCAGGCAGACAGAACTTGAAAGTGACATGGCTCTAGTGAAATGTTTTATTATGCTCCTTGCAAGTGGAATACAAAATTACTGCTTTTTACTCGTACCTCCTTAAAGTCAGAAAACGTGACAAGTTGGAAGCATCAGATAAAGCAGTGTAATATCTATAGAGAAAAAGTTACACTACAGGCAACTTGCTTACTCAGCAGAATACACTCTAGAAAACTTGTGAAAAGTAGTACACTAAGAGCAGATAAATGCTTTGAATAATCAGGAGCACCAGTCTTCTGGCAATACTGGAGAAGACAGAAAATCTTGACCTTTGCCCTGGTAGAAAATTAACCGTCCTTCTTGAGCAAAGTACAAGCAAAGAAAATCTTGCCCAAATACAGGAAAGAGAGTGCATAAACTCCCTCTGCAAAACCCAACGGCGACATGAGGAGCAGAAAAGCACAGCTTTTCAGTAGCCTCAGAAGTTCAAGCTCACACACAGAATCCTTTAGATAGCCTAAAAGAAAGTGAAATCCTCTGGCTGAGATCTCTTTCCCACTAAGGTCAATGACAAAACACCTGCTGAGTTTGTCCTCCAGATCTTGATGTTCTGGAAACAGAGGTTGTAACAGCAGAAAAAAAACGCCAAGATCAAACTTATTTATATTACCTATATATTTGCACCATAAGGGGGTTTTCTGTCTATTAAAGATGTTTCAGGAACTAAATAACGAGCTACAGCATTCATTTCACAGTGGCATAGTAATATCAACTTACAACAAGGTGTCTAGGAATGAAGATGTACAGGAGAATAGAAAGAGTCAACAGAATTGTTTTACAGTATCTCCTCTTTGTAAGATTACCCTTGCACATTTTCAAAGCTTAGCAGTGCTGTCTAAAGACATGTATTAAGATACATGGATTGAGTATTTTTGCACCTTCTTGCGAGCTGTTTGTTTATGCAGCACTAACTCCATAAGAAAAATACTACTTACCTACATTGAGGGAACTAAACCTTATGGCTTCCTGAGTGTAACTGTGATGCCTGGGCCATACATAAATGAAACACTATATTTTTACTTAGGGCCTTACAGTCTATGTGTGTACAGTATTTGTGTATATGTTGTGTCCTGTCCTTGAAGAAGTGAGTAGAAGCAATTCTGGAGCTACAAGGATGCAGAATACTTAATTCAGAACAAGTGCTTGATTAAAAAATCTGTGGAAATGAGTATTTCTTTCTCTCTCCCACAGTAACACAGAAGCCCCAAGTAGCTTGTGTCAATTACCTAGACAGAAAAAATAATAAAGCAATGGATATATGGGGAACAAAGGTACTCAGATAGCTTGTTAAACCTTTTGTGCACCAATATGTGATGCTTTGGAGCAGAATATCCCAACCAGTTGGACCATTATATCAACTGGCCTTCCATGGTGGGATCTGCTCTAACAAAGCCAGGACCCTTTATCATTCCATTGGCCATGTGGTCACTCAGTAGTCTGCCCTTTCCTCTCACTGTCATTGCTCCACAGTAATTTCATGATTTTCAACAAACAAATAAATAAAATCACTCTAAATTCTGTTATTAAAGGTTTCTTTCTGACCTGGGATATAAACTGAGACTTGAGTACAAAAAACTTAAAAGCTTTCAAACCTAATGTTTTCAAGTACACTGAAGGTATGGAAACTGTATCTTTTGTAGTGGGCTTTGGGTTAAACCACACATAATATCTTCAACCCAGAAACAGGGCAATATAGAGACATCCAAGAAGCAGTGGAAAACCTCTCTGAACCTTCCATGTGAGAAATACTGGTTTTACTCTTAATAGGTTACATCCTGTCCCTTCCATACATCCCAAGTATCCTTTCATCCTGCAGGTCTATGACTTTGTCTCCTAAGCATCCACTAAAGTGAAGTAATCCTTGTACTTTCTGTGATATGCAGCCCATGCATGAAGGAGAACAGGCAATAGCCTGGCTGTATCTGAGCCACGAAGTGTTAGCCAGAAAAACATTCTCAGAATACGTTTTAAGATCTGTATCAAGTGAAAATATAGTACACTGGTGTGTATGTTCTTTTCCATGTGAATGACACAATACAAAGCATATGTCTACTTTATAATGGAAAAGTCAATTTTGTTTTAACATTCGTTGTGAAGTTCAGCAGAATGCCATTAGAGAGCATAAAAGAGTAGTTGTGTAAAGAAGGGAACACAGCCTCAAGCAAATAAACTAAAGAAAATAACTGGAATCAAAATAAAATAAGAAAAACACTTTAAGTGAATCACCTCTGTTGAGCAATCAGTTCTGAATGCCATCTCTGCAAAACCACACTCTCTTCTTCCTTCTTGAGTCTCCTGTCACTGCAGGGAATGGGTCTTGGCCACCAGCAAAAGCAAAATCAAACCCATTTTGGTCCAGCAGCAATATTAAACTTTTTCTGGAATTTTTAAATCATATATAAAACAAGACACAAACCCAAAGGTTTAGTAATCTAACTGCTGTGCCAGTGATACAGGCAAATCAGACGGATTACAAATGCTCAGTACAAGGGGAGCAGCTGATGTCTAAAAGGCTCAGTAAAATAATAAGAGATTCACACCAGGAAACAGCCACAACAACACGTGAAATGTATTTTAAAGGCATTTAATAGATTTCTATTAACCCCTTGGACTGTTAGAAAAGGCCTGTGAAAATAGAAAGATGTGACAGAGCAGAACCACCAGCTGAAGAGAATGTTAGTTAAACAAAATTCCAGCTTTCTGAGAGACCTGGAGGAAAAGAAATAGTCCATCACAAGAAAATCATCATTTTCTCCTATGCACCCCAAAGCGGATCTAGAGTGATACATGGGAAATTATTTTCTGCACTCCACTACTCTTCATAACCTCTTAAAAATAATGGAGGAGGTAATTAAAAAAAGCAAGCAGAGAAATCAAACAAATATTGAAAATATCATTTCTATTCTCTTCACTTGGGAAGGCACTACAGCCATCAGAATCATCATCTTGAACCCCCAGAGATATGGTGACTCCCTTGTTATTATTAGGGTACTATTTGCCCACATTTTTTTTTTTAAATGTCCTACTTTTCCTCCCTCAAAGTTCTGTCTGAGACATTTTTTACAAAGGCAGACAGTCGCTAATTGTTTCTATCTTCTATTCCCTATCAGGAAATGTTAGGGCTACTCATTTAGTCTTGTATTTGCCAGAGAAGCTATCCAAGATTTATTCAGGTAAATAGTTGTTGCCGCTTGTTGATTATGTCCTTGGTTCAGAAGGACCAAGGCCAAAGCCATCATACAACCTTGTGGAGTTTCTGCCCGGTGTTTGTTGGCAGACATTTACTAGGGTGCATTAAAGTCCCATTGAGTGAAGTAATTGTGAAGTTGCCAGTACTATGACTGAGATAGAATACAGTCTGAAGACACAGGCTGTTCATACGAGACCCCAGTAGTCTGAACAGAACAACTTGTGAAAAATAAGGTTTCTTATGTGAGGTTTTTTTAAATATTTTTGTCGTTATATGTCATACTGATCTTGTTCCTTTCTAAATAATTCATCCCACTCTGAATCTCATCTTCAGTTATGTCCTTTGACATGTAAACTATATGCATTAAGGCAAAAATACACCTCCTGATGAGGAGGAACACTAAGGCTTCCTAAAATATCAAGTCTTTCCAAACTGAACTGGATTATCCATGAAGTATGAGCGTAGTGTTTTTTCTTCCCTCTCCATAAACTTAGTATTCAGTTTTTGCAATGTCTACCTCTTTGCAATAAAAGGTGCATGTGTATCCCCAGATAGCAGACTGACTGCCACAGAAATATTTTATTTCTTAAAAATAGTGAGGTATGAACATCAGGATAACTATTCCCATGGAGTGGAAACAGACTCTGGTTGTGTGATATGGGGATTAAAAATATTAAGTATATTCTCAGTTTATAGGATTTTATTTCCTTATCATGTGACTTTTCTTTGCCTTCAGTTTTATATGTGATTGGAAGGCTTAAGAAATGAAGACATTTAAACCCTTCTCACATTATTTACTTCATGCAGTCAGCATTCACAATCATCAAAGCTTCTGTTTCAGTGCTGTATCAAAAACCATGAAGCTTTAAGGTTTGGCCAAAGAATCAACACAAGCCTTAAGCAGAGACATCAACTCATGAGACTGCTGACAGAATGGATTAAACAGACTTTTCAAAGTATTGCCAGTGCTGTGGGGGAAAAAAATAAAATCAAATAAAAGCAAAAAAGCCCTCAGTTCTACACATGCTTTTGAACTAAGAAGTGCAAAGTAAACTATTCACTTCGTTGATGGTCAAGAAATATCTATTGATGAAATGACATCATCTGCTAAAGGAAATAATTGCCCAAAGGCTTAACCCTGGTTTTGCATGCAAGACACAGATCAATCATGCTTTGACAGGAAAAAAAAAAAAAAAGACAAAAGAAAAAGCAAAGAACAGCAATGGATTTCCATGATCAAGGAAATGTCATAGTCTTTGCTTGCAAATAAGAACACTCTTTATATGGGGCTTGACTGCTTTCACAAGCAGAATTGGATCCAGGAGGAATAATTTCACTGTGATGTTCCACAGGATTTCAATACAGGCTCAAATCTTCTTCTTCTTTGCTTATTTATTATTAACTGGTTTAGTGTTGAGGATAGCTACCACAGTATTTTTTCACTCGTCAGAAATGCCATTACACCTGCATTGTCCATGCTGGCAGAGATTTTGTTTTCCCTTATGTCATGCTGCTGTTTCCTGTCTGCTGGTTCCAGTTTTTATCTACAGGCTGCCTGGTTTCTCCATGCAAAACAAGGCTGGCAAGAAACAAAAAATGATTTATAAAGATCATTTGTAGATCTTTAGGAATGAAAATTCTATACTGTCTGCTCCATAGCAGGGTTGCAGCATAGATGGGAGTCAGAGGGGAATGCTGCTGCTTGCTGCTTTACAAGATGTCTTGTCAGCATTAGCTGTCTTGTTCGATGCATTGGAAGTAGATGTAGTTTTCACCTATCGACTGCTGCCTGTTTCATATTTCATTGTTCTCCTGAAGCCAACAGAAGAGCATAGGCAATGGACTCATACATACAAAACATACAGGAAAGACAGTTTTAGAGTGAAAGAAGAGAATACTACTTAAAAGCTTCTTGACCTCCTTCACAAATACTGTGACAGGCAGACAGACTTTGGAATGCCTTCTCCAAGAAAGATGTATTTAACAGTAACTCCTCTGAAGAACATATTAGAAGTATTATAATACATGGATACATGGATAAATGAAACAAGACCACAATGTGATGTTTATAAATATAGATAATGATGAACAAATCTATGTTAACTATGTTAACAAAAATAAAAAAAAAAAAAAGACAGAAAGAAAATAGTAATGAAATGGTGATGCCCAAAGCAAGTAATGGAATTTCAGCAAATGCTGCTTTATTGCTAAACGATCAAATTTGGCTCAGAGGGACCCGCAACTCTGTCAGCCTTGAAGCTAACTCACAAACTGCAGGCTTAAACATCGATAAAAACTATTTTTATGGCCTTTCTAACCTTTGAACAGTGGACAATAAAATGCCATGCTTCCTTTCACACTGTGTCATACTTAAGATTATTCTTTGAAAATTCTTTTCAAATTAAAAAAATTCCTTCCTTTTGATGCAACTAGAAAAGCATTTATATTGAACTAGAATAAATCTGTCGTTCATTTCCCAGAGGACAATGACTTGGCCAAATCCTAGGTTATAAAAAGCCCTGAACTTGTTAAATGCTTATTTTAAGCACTGGATGAGAACTACATTATCTACAAGAATTTCTTGACATTTCCATCTCAAAGAATATTAAAAATCATTTGTCTTGCTATAGTGTTGGACATACACCTCTTTTCAGTAAGATCCACTAGCATATGCCACTGAATTTGAGGGTTTTCACATGTGCTTTTTGTCTTCTGGGTAGTAATATGTCATAAAAAAAGCATAAACTGAAGTTTGGTAGTACTATTTAACACCTCCAGTCTTTCACCTTCATAAGACTGATTCTTCTGAAAGTTTTGTTTCTTTAGTTATGCCATTCACTTCTTCATGAAAAAATAAAAAAGTCAGACTTCTTCACTGTGACTAGAACTTGGTCCTTGAGAACCTGAATGAAACTGATTTATGCAAACAATATGCAATTTGAAAAAGTAAATATAGAACTTCAGCTCTAAACATCAGTTAAGTTTCATTACTTCCGTAGAGCTTCATTATTTTATGCTTTAGTCCAGATTTGCTTAATTATAAAATACAATTATAATTGTGCAACATATTGTGAAATGCTTTGTTTATTAACACTGACATTGCTTTGAAAGTGGTAGAATAATTTGGATTTAATTCTATGACCTTGCTGGTGGACTTAGACTTTTTTCTTTCTTTTTTTTAAGCCCTTTACCTTATGGGTAGAAGGAGAGAATATCATTGGCAAAGGTAACATCCTTCCTTCAGATGTCTTTAGATTAATGATCTGTACACTAAGCATAACTGCAGAACTTATATTTTCTTACAAACTTCAAACAGTTGCATGTATTAACGCATAGATACAGAGCTGATCCAGGATTATCAACATTTTGTAGCCACTCTTTCATTTTTCTTTCATTATTTCTACTAATAATCCTTCTTCTCAGGTTAGATTTATGAGTGTTTTGTTCTTCACCTTTTAAGGATCCTCTGCAGGACAGGGAGGGCTTTTTAAGTTTTTTCCTACTCAGATATATGAAATATGCTGATTTAAAATAATGATACACTAAAACACAGCTCTAACCAGAAACACCCAAGATTGTCACGGCTGCCTTGAGGAACTATCATAAAGGCTCCCTCCTTCCTTGTTCCCCTTGCATATTGCTGCTTCTGTATTCAGCAACTATTTCCACTCTTTGATTAGATGCAAGCTCTGTCTTGCTCTGTGGATTTGCAATATGTCTTCAAACACCTTAGCACTTAGGAGCCAGAAGTGTTCTTCAGGCAGAATAGCACATAAATGTTAATTTAGCATGTTCTAGACTTGGGACATGATTCCTCCCATTCATGTACACTGCTTTAATCCTGCCAACTTCAGCAAAGTTCACCTGGATTTAAACTGTTGAATAAGAGCCAGGATAAATCAGGCCCAATTTTTTTTTTTTTACATACATATTTTTACATTTTATTATCTATATAATTGTACTAAGCACTAGTTCCTCACATCCAGTTACATGGACTGTTGTAGCATTTCCTATTAACAAAGATGACACAAGACAGAGGGACTGACTTTAGTCTGTTGACAGCTAGCTAAAAGCCAGCAGTAAAGATGGAAAAAGTTTGAGCCCAGGTGTTAAAGCTGCATTTGTGTCTGCTTTTCATTGTGTAATGAATTTGTATCACTCTCTGAAATGCATCTTTTGTGTACAAAACTTGTTGCATTTTATTTTCATCTTCTTATTGATTCATCTTTAAGCATCTGTTTTTTTCAAGGTTCAGGTGCATCGTGGCACAAGTTTGCCACAATTACAGCTGAGTCTGCTAGGTGACAGGGAGGCGGTGAAGATGAACCAGGCCCAGCTGGATGGGGTAAGCATATCAGCAGATCCAGAATTCAAATTTATGGAAAGGAAGTTTATGTGCTTTGGGTTACCCCCAGCCATGGTAAACATAAGGGCAAATTCATTGAAGGCTCTGGTGTTACACCAGTTTTGCTAATGAAGAGGTTAGCTGAAGAGTTCCAGCTGCTTAAAACACAGAAGCTCACTTAATAAGGGAAGTTACCATGATGTATGCCTGCCTGCCTGCCTGCCTCTTCATTGAATATCTGGTTATAGTAAGGGTCTTACTCCTCATCTTCAAAGCCAACCATCAGAATAAGCTAAGCTACCATGGATGATGTCCCAGGGGATCTCCGGTCCACTGAGCCTTCTAGACTCAAAGATAAAAAATGGAATTAGGACTATGGAACAAAAATCTCTCCTGACCACTCACTCACAGTGATGTATATCCTTCCTCAAAGACATGAACTCTTCTGGGAATCCCAGTTTTTTCAGATCAAAGTATAAAATCACCTTCTTTAACATGGTCTTCCCTCAGAATAAAATGTAAAAAATCCTGATGTCAAGGAGATGATGAGAGAGCTGTGGGATTTTTTAATATGTTTACTTTTAGAGTCTGGAATGTGTTCACACAGCACAATGTTCAAGTGTGGCAAAACTGCTTCAGCAGGCAAAGAGGTCATTAATGGCATGCTTCTGTGCTGGGAAGAGACTAAACAGGAGTGAGGCATGGATGGATGAGGGACTGTGTCTCACTGTAGTTTAACTGTAACAAGAGACTTTGGTGGTCTCCATCTTGCAGGGTGCTCAGGGTGGTCTACATAAATTAGCAGACTAGCTTTGGGTAGTGAAGTTTTTCATGCTTTTTTCTCTCAGATAAAAGGTAAATTTTCAGATTCAGAAGCTGTCATCTGGTATTTCCTGTGCATATATTTTATTTCTTACACCCTATGCAAAGGAAACCACGGTTGAATGTGAAATACAAAGGAAAAGTAATAGGTTTATTATGCTGTTTATTAGTCCCCACTAGTGTAGTACTGTATGATTTTGAACATAATCACACACTTACTATATAATTTGTATATATATACTCATCCACTCCAAAACAGTTTGGTCTTCATGATGTATGTGCAAAAAAAAGGATTTGCTGCAAGAACCTTTAAAGTTTCAGTATTTTTACTGCTTCCATTAGAAAAGTTTAGTAAATACTATGCAAATCATTTAAACTATGTACTACTAGAAACAGCATTATAACCAATGGCCACAGTGCATTCACAAAACAACAGAGAAAGCTACCAAGATAACTAAGCCTGTATTGCTATTACTTCACTGACCCTTACTTACATGTCTTTTCTGTAGAGTACTTTTATCAGGATTTACCTATTATAGTTAGCAGTCATGAAAAGAAGCACACCTGAGACAAACTGTGATGTATTTATACTAAAAACTGCTGTAATGCAAAGTTATCACTACTGTCTCTACAAACATATAAAATTAAATACTCTTAACACTTATTTAAATCAGCCTTAAAAGAACTCAGTCTAGAATCAGTATCTTGCCATGGGAAGGCAGCTACCATTTTAACTCCTTTCTAACATACTAGCTGTAAATTAGGCATAATCATGAAGTTGGGATTTTGGTTCCTTCTGTTTTGTCCGTCTGTGATTTTTGTTCTTTATATTTTATTTTGAAGAATATATTTTATTATGAAGAACTAGTTTTAGTGAAGGGTTTGAACCTTGTCTTCCTGTTTTAACCCATCTGAACTTCCATGGAGTTTCTCAGAAGCACACAGTTAAGCATGTACCTGCATGTTTGCAGGTTTCAGGCCTCCACTATCCACACAGGTTCACCATCCATTGTGATTACATACATTATTTGTTATATCTTCTCTAAGATTTAAAGTGAGTGTGCATTCCAGACATATAATTAAACTATACACTGGACTAAATCCTAATTTTGGGTAAATCGGCATAAAATAAAAGCAGTGTAATTGAGATGAGGCTGCTGATTTTAAGTGCACTATCCTGGATTTTTACTGATGTTGTAGAAATTAAAATTATGTTTATAGTAGCTATAGTTTCTAAAAAAAAAAAAAAAAAACCCAACCTTTCTCACAGCTATTTTTAATTCACATTGATAGGGTTGTATGTAAGTATTTAGCTCATAAAATGAATATGGTGCATGAAATACTTTCTCTTTGTATGCTTCCAATGTATGTAGCCTAATACAAGTATAGAAATGGATTAGGCATTCCTCTTTAGTTAAGAGATATATCAGTGCATAAAGTCACAGTCTGGGTTCATTTAGCCTTTTCATTTGTAGTGCTCCATATTACATGAGTGCAGATCTATTTGAATCTCTTTAATATTCATGATCCTCTCACCAGTCTGAGTGAAAGAGATAAAGCTTTTGATAGCAATCTCAGCAACTTGATTAACAATGCACTAATCATCACTACTATTGACCTGATTCAGAAATGTTTTCAATTCATCCATCACTTTATAACCAAAGATGATTGCATTACCTTACCATTTTTTATTTAAATAAAACCACATGAGCTGTAAATATCTTGCCATTTTACTAAATGCACCTTGGTACCAAATTAATTTATTTTTAAAACTAAATACCAAAATGACCTATAACAACCAATTAGGGCAGGAGCATAGGGAAAGCGTATCACAAGTGGTCTGCAATAAAATCAATTCACTTTGACTTCACATCAATAAATGTTAAATTGTGCCAAGGAATTAATTTTGCAATAAATTGTTATTGTTGTTATAAAATCTAACTAACGCATATTACCAGGAGTAATTATCCATATATCAGAATGCATTGAATGTAGAGTGTGCACTATAATTACTCCCAAAATTGCTTATCATTCAAATGGTAATTTTAGGGATAATGTTTCTTTAACTATAACTTTATAAATTTCATCTGAAATTTATTTTTAGGGGTTTTTCTTCTTTGTACTGCAAATAAAAAAATGGACTGCGAAAAATGCAGGAGATAATTATGCTAATATAGTTTAATCAGTATTTCTTACTTTATATATAATTGCCAAATGTTGCAATAGCATTAGTAAAGTAAGATATACCTCATTTTGAGTGGAATTTCCTTCATGAGTGCTAACTGGAATCTCCAAGCCTATTCATAACAATAGCTGGAGTATAGCATTGCAAAGATATATGAGCATCCAGGTCTGTGTGAATAGAAAAAAACCCTGCATTGGTCATTAAATGCTACTATTAGATACTATTTTTTTCATTGTCGTAACATCTCTGTTAAGCCACAGTCCACTCCCACAAGGACTTGGTTCTGAATTTTGAAACTGTAATATCAATGACCAAGCAAATAAAAGAAAAAGAAACCTCTTATTTGATTTGCATAACAGGATAGATAAAGAGTTTCCTGTCCTCCCAATGTTTTGCAGGCCATGAATATCATTCCTGTGGCACGCTGGCAATTATTCAAGACTAGGACAAACTCAAGCAGCATACTCCACAGACAGTCATCCTGGTGGATGGGTAATTCTAACTTTGAATGCAGGACAGCTAAGTAGGGATTCAAGCCTTTGTACTAAATTACCTTTTCTAGACCTGGGATCATTGAAGGGTTCCACAATGCAGGTATTACACTGCTTTTAGCAATTCTTAAATACTGTGATTAAATTGGGTGGGTCATTACACGTTTGTCATTATGACAGTTTTCAGCTCACCTGAAGCTTTCTAACCGGGTTTGTTGCTTTTTTCTTTTTTTATTTTTTCAGGTGCCTTAACAGCATCATACATCTGAAGTTCTGAACATTCTGTGTCAGAAAAAACACCTCGAAAGATATCAGCATTTTATCTGACTGGGTCATCAGACACGAACAATTAATGTCTAGGTACAATTCCTAACAGTATCCAGTTGTTTTTTGATGGATTATGTCTGAGTTAGTGGTACTTGTTTAGTTTCATCATCACTATTTGAATCAACTTTAAAATCTTTAGCAATTCATCTAGATAGGGCAGGGAGTCTGAATGCTTTTATTTAAAGAACTGGTCACTGTGGTTTAGACAAAGTGACAATTATGAAAGGAAAAGATTAGGGAGGACATCTCAGCTGGTACTACTGTGTGATGAAGCTCTTCTATGCAACTGAAGTTCCTCTATGCGAGTATGTTATTTTTCTGCATATAACTACAAAAAGGAAAAGAATAGTGATACAGAAAAAGTTCATTACAGATTCAAAAAGAAATTAAGATGATGATTAACTTTGATGATGAACTTTGTTTTTTCTTCTTATAACACTATTCTTTTGTATATATACTTCATGTCAGTTTTCATAACCACATACAGTAGCTCAAACTAGACAACAGAAAGTCTTTTGCAAAGTATTTTAGAGAAATAGCTTTTAAAAAACAATTGTAAAGTGGCATGAATAAAAAATATCAGATTCTGTGGGAGCTACTGAATTTGCAGTTTCATCAAAAAATATTTGTGAAGACTACCAAATCACTTGTCTTTCAACTGTCTGTAATACATATCCTGAAGATGTGACAGAATTTTCTAACATTTTCTTTATTCCCATAGGTTAACTGCTGATGTCTGAACACCCAGTGTGCTAGAGGGAACCCAGTCATTAGCAAGAATTGATCATGATCATGAAAATGCACTTTCCTTTTGGAATTGAGCAACACATTTTGTAATGAATAAATGCATGATCTCTTAATTATTACCCACACCTTTTAGTTGTAAGGAAATATTTCAGTAATGAGGAAGACATTTTAAACTTCCTGGAATTTCATTCTGAAAAACTTCATAACAGGGTTCATGGCACTTTTCATATATCACTTTGGATACCCAGTCTAAACCCACCAAGTTAATCCAAGTTCGGTAACTGATACAATCCAGACTCACACTTCAGCAGCACACAGAGGGGCTATCTGAGATTACACACCTACGGTAGCTAAAGTTTGGTGATGAAATTTTTATTGTACTGTCTTTCTTTTTACATTTGTTTATTCATCCTGACAGAAAGTTTGAACTTTTAGAAATGCCCAAGGGTTTTGTAACTCAGGTGCTGTTAAGTCCTTTTGAAGATCTTGATACAATAAATTGTTATGAATATTAAGGTGGTATTTTAAGAATGAAATACAAAGAAAAAAGAAAGTTAATATATCCATAAGACATATATAGTACTTAAAATAAAGCCTCTGCATGTGAATTAGATAAATGCACCTTTGACTTCCAGTATGTGCTTCTGATTCAATTGTTTTGTAGGCAAGAAAAATAGTTTCTTTTCATATTACTTCTTAGACTTTTCTGAAGTGATTAGTTTTTATCCAATGTATAATTTTAACAGATTATCTAAATTTAATTTTGATAAAAATGTGTATCAGCTTAGTCATTTAATACGAAAATACATGGCCTAGAGAAATGTTATTTTAAACCTGTTTGCCTTTTAAATTGTAACAGTCTGTATATCTATTTGTCTAGACTCCATCAAGAGGACTATTGTAGCTAGAGGCATTGGTTTGAAGAAGACTAAAGGGCTACATCATGTCAAAACCTCAAGTAGGAATTATTGCCTTTCTTGCCTCAGTTCACAGCTGTATTATGTCACCAAATCACATCACAGTGTAATCAAAGATGAATAAAATATTTTTTTTCTTTACCTTAAACGCTTTCCCTGTCAATTACAATCAAAGGACATGATTTCAGGTCTGTCAGTTTGCTGGGTTCTCTCCTACTGATGACTCCAAAACTGTAATCTGCTAAATATAAAATGAATCATAGAAGTCTTAGAATGATTCTGCTATTAAGAAGAAGAATGTTTTTCTCCCACAGGGGACAGGAAAGTAATTGGTCTTTAAAGAATGAAATCAAAGATGTTAAAAATGACCTTT
>JBCJKH010015800.1:0-13900 GCA_039877255.1 Loriculus beryllinus
TAGATAGCTCAGGGTATATAACGTGTCTCTTCCTAAAAATAGCAGTCACTATAAATAGCTCAGGTATATAACTGTGTTTCTTCCTAAAAATAGCAGACCAATCACCATAGATAGCCTGGGGTATATAACTGTGTCTGCGCCAAAGAATAAACGACAGCTACTACTACTACTAACTTGCTTACTTCATGCACTTTACTTGTGTCATGTCCGTCTCTACCGCGACAAAGAAATACTCTTTTTTAGTAAGAAAATGCTACCTAGTAGTGCTTGCTACCTAGTTAGGCATTCAATAAATGCTCTTTTGTCCCAAGGCATGTTGAAAGGGAATAGACAGTATGAAGCCCAGGTTTCAGAGTCTGAGTTTTAGATGGGGCAGAATGCAGGCAGGCGGAACTGTTACCCTCCTACTTCTTTCAGGCTGCTCCAAGCTTACACTCACAACAGGTTTTCCTGGTCACCCTGGACAGCTCTAGAGGACACATGGCCATGTTTATGCTCCACAACGCTGCTAGGCCTATGCCTGTCAGGGAAGGAGCTTTAGAGACACTTACTAAGGAATAACCTCAGCCCCCCTCTGAAGAAACACTTTAGCTCTTTAAATATCAGAAAGTCATAAATGGCCTATGGTAGGAAGAGGGATCTATTTCACACTGTTTTGACATTTAGTCTGTCTACATATACCAAATACCTCTCTTCTCACTGTGATTTAGTTAAGTCACAACCAGCATTATCAACCTGCAAAGCCACCCTAATACTCAGGAGCAAAGGACTGGATGCAGCGTTCTCTCTGCCCTGAGCTGCAAGTGGTATCCTCTAGACAAGACAAAGTAAATCTTAACAGGACCTCTATCTGCATTGCTGGCATTCCAAAAGCAAGGGGATTATCAAGCACTGATGTGCTGCAGCAGTAAGAACTGAGCTTTTCTTTCAAGAATTTCGTATTTAACTATGGGAAATATTTTCCTTACCCAACTTCTACACTAAAAACTATAATCTATTATATTTGTCATGCTAACAGCAAAGTACATGCATCTTTTTTTCAGCACTTCTTAGAATGTGCAATTCATCCATAAGTAAATTAGCTTGGCCTCAGGGATCATGTAATACTCTCATTCACTCACTGTATGGCACCAATTGCACACAAGCTCAGTTTCAATCATATTTTAGATATTTCAAAATCACTCACTCTAAACTACCAGTGAACTCACTGATGTAATTTATTTATTACATGTTTGTGCCAAGACATGACAGTTATTAACCACATAGTCTGACCACTCTTGATCCCCAGCAAAATCACAAAACCAACTCTTCTAGAGCTCTTACTCTTTAGGCTTATTCTCTCTTCTTCAAGCACTTGACAAACTACATTCTAGGAAGATAAAGTAACACACATTTCTATTTAAGGCAGATCCACACTTAGGATATGAATAAATATGAAGCTTCCTCTGGTCCTAAACTAAGGATTTTCTTCTATTTAATTCTGCCATTTAAGAAAAAAAAAAAATATTACTCTGTCAGTAAGCGCTTTTCATATAGAAAATTGTTGATTTCTTCCACTTGGCTCTATTGTACCTACTGTAGCTTGAAAACTAAAACATTGCTAGCTACTGTGAAGAATTTGAGTACCATTCCTTGTTCAAACTTACATGCTTTTCACCAATCTTTTCTTTCCATTGCTCAAGTATCTGTTTATTCATAATGGGTATTTGAAGATGAAAAAAACCTCGTACTTAGCCTTCTAAATACACTGTCTGGGTACTGAACTCAACAGGAATTCTGCTACTTCATTTATTGAAAATAAAAATAAAAATCTCTCAATCAGGCACACGCTGTGGAAAAGATGCATCACTTTTCTGTAACATTATTCAGCAACAGCTAATGAGATGTAGGTACCATCTAGCTAAATTTCCCAGTCCCTTTGCACTGTGATTTATTGCACTGGTCCTACACAACCAGCAGGGACTCTGACTAATAGGTTGGTATGGCAATTCCAACTGTCCAATGTAAATATAGATGTCCATCATAATATGAACAGCACAAATTCTCTGACACCCAGCCAGACACCCCAGACAACTGTTCTGTCCAAGACTGTTCTCCTTGCTCTGCTTCTAGAAGGCCACAGTTTAAAAACTCTGGAATCATTTTTATGCTATTCATAAAAATCAAATTAAAACCCATTTTGAGCACAACTACTCATCTAAGCTTTTACAGCACATACAACTGACAAGAGAATTTAGTTGCTGTATCTTTATCAGATTCTAATTTGCCTACAATTTCTCTCTGAATTTGAAATAGTATTAAAATTCCCTATAAATGCTCTTTAACTATGATTTTCCTGAACATCTACTCTAATGCCCACCACAATATAATCACTAGCCAACTACAGAGACACAAGACTATCAGGTATATAGAACAAAGATTTTTGACATGTAAAACCACCCAAAAGCCCACAGAAACCCTTCTCTGAGGTTAAGGCTTCTAGGAAGTGGGAATAGGACACCCACTCTGAAAAAGAACTCAAACCAAAACAAAAAAACCCCAACCCCACTCCTCTGGTTTTTTCCCTAGCAGAAAGTAGTACAAAACAAGGAACTGCAAAAGCAGGTAGTACAGTGCCAAAAAATTTCTGGCAAACTTAGGTTCTTTCAATTAGAGAGACAGCCAAAAGACATATGAAAACAGCCAACAAAATACCAGTGGCAAGCAAGGAAAGAGCCAGCCAAGAGAACATACTGTTTGGTTTCCTATCTGAGGAAGGAGAAAAGGAAGAGAGGTGTATTTCCACCTGGAACAAATTCATAAAATAGTCCAGAGCACAGGATTCTGGCAGCTGTTATACTGAATCAATATCTGATCAAATTTGCTAACACTCATACAAGCATCTGTTTTCTGCATTCATACCTATATAAATACTCAACAAACACAGCTTTCAGGCTGTGTTACAGGCAATGGGAGTAGCTTGCATACACCAAGAGCAGAATTCCCTAACCACAGACGAATCATAGTAAGTATTTCCCTACAGCTGTCTGCAAGAGTAAGTGGAGGGAACAAAACTTCTGTTAGTGGGTACGAGCATGACAGTCTGAATACAAAGCCATTCACAGCTCACCATGCCCACTGTTTCACCAGCTACATTACACAGTGAATAGATTGCATGTGCGCAAATTAGCAATGTGACTGAAAAAGGAAGATTTTCTATGCATCTGTACACGAAGCATGTCATTTCAAGAATGCCTGCAATAATACAACGAAGTATTAAAAACCCTAAAACAAACTAGGGATTAAATAAAATACAAGCACAAAAGAAGAAAAAAAGAGAAGGAAAAATGAATTCAACAATAAAACCACACCACTATACAAAGAAAGTAAGTAGCTGTCCTCAGAATCAACTGAAAGTCAATCAGAAAACTAAGCTCAATTCCTTCACAAGTTCTAAACTCTCCTGATTAAGTTTGGTGATTATAAATAAGTTGAAAAAAAAATAAATTGTAAAATGCTACTACTGCTTTCAAAACATTAAAAATTACAGTTCCATACAATCTGGGTCTTTACTCTTACTACAAGATTCACCTGAACTAAACGGCCCACAGGAATAGTTTCTAAGCAGTTTTACTTTACATAACTTTGGAACCAAAAAGTCATAGGACAACACTCTCACTAGTCCTCAAAAGACTAAGGAAGCACTACCAAATTGTGCAATATCTACTTAGAAAATAGTAATAGCTGAAGGGCTATATAAATTGCCATCAACAAGCCATCACGTATTTGCTGAAAAACATTATCCTAATCATACCTGTTATGATCCAGCGTGTGTCTGCAGTCATGCAATACAAACAACTCATTGGATAAGAATAAATATATTTCCACATGATCACTGCAGACTGCATTTGTGTTGTTTGCCTCCACATTTAACATCCATATCATTTGCAAATTAAATACAATAGATTAAAATGTTGCCTAATAATTTCGATCAGATGAAACTCCAGAGTTGTAATAAAAGACAGATAATATGGTGTTGTTTTAATGAAATCTACTGTAACCAGGAAATTACTTAAGCAGAGTAAATTAATACCGCATAATGCTACTATGCTGTGTTTTCAGTGTCAACAGACTGGCTGTGAAATTAGATGAGATTGTAAAGCCCTCAGTGCTGGCTGAGGAAAATCAGTTTTAAGGTAAAGAGGTCAATTAAAAGGTCAGCAATTAGATCAGCAGAAGATACAATGAGAAAATCTAATAAGCAAGCAAATAGCAAAGATTAGTCTCCATTCTAGTGCCAAATGATGGTTGGCAAGTGATTCTATTCTTATGGGAAATCTTGAAATATTTTTCATGTTATGCCTAAAGAATGCACTGCAAAACTCTCACAAAATCATTTTCTTTAAATATTCCAAAAGACAGTAAGACATGAGTATCTTCATAATATTTTCATCAACTGTAACAATGAATGACTGAGTGACATCTGCAAAATGACACAGAAGTCTGTGTAGAGAATTGTACAAAAAATATTAACATTGGCATGGGTGAAAACATACATGAGCTCCAGAAGAAACAGCAAAGCAACAGTCTAAAAAAATGGCCTGTGTTGACTGCAAAGGACACTGTTCATTACAATAAAACTCAGGCACATGATGTTTATGTCAAGGCCAGGAAGCCTGCACTGCATCACAACTCACCAGTGAAAGACTACTCTCTGGCAAAACAAAGAAGGCAACATGACTACAGAAAGTCACATTTACCACTCCTTTTCCTACTGGAAGAGTATTGCCATGAAGTTACCTATAACTAGAAAAAATGGACAATGTGCAGCAACACTGCTTTGAATTTATGGAGTGAGCTTCTGAGTTAGTCACTCCTAAATAGCTATTAGGGTAGAAGAGCTAAGTCTTCCTCACCAGACAAGAGACAACCCAGGAGACAGAGTAAGGACTGGACAGCCAGCATTCTTGCCCTCCATGTCACCTAGGAGTTTTCCCAGCCAAACCAGTTTGACAGATACGTCCTTGGTGTTTCAGAGTATACATGGGTACATCAGTGTGAGTGGTAAAATCAACCTGCCTTGAGATTTTACCAGAAAAAACTAATTACTCCTTCCACAGGGGACTGCACAGTTTTATCACCTGAACTTCCTATCTCCATACAAACTACATACAGCTGTACTGTCCATTTCCTGAGGCAAACACATTTGGTTTTATTTATGGTGGTTGAGTCCTTTATATGAGTTACATTTCATTTGTCAATTTAAATAATGAAATACAATCATAGCTCTGTGTATTCTGACTTAATAAGAACATGTTCAAAATTACAGTAAAGAATTTGCTTCATGAAGACAGATGAATACCACTCTTCATTACTTCAGTATTTCTCTCTCAAGTGTTTACGCTATCTCCCAGAATAAAATTGTTTCTTTTATGGATACAGTAACAATAACAAAACAAATCCCAAAACCTAACAAACAAACACTTACTACAAGATCAGATAAAACCAATACAAACATTAATGCTTCTAACATAAGATAGTAGTTTTCAATAAAACTGTAATCTCAGCAAATCTTACAGAGCAGTAATTAAGAAAAAGTAAAACATATACTTCTCACAAAAGGAAGCTGACAGACAGAAAAATCCTTAATATCACTGTCTCTTTAAGACTGAACCACTTGTTAACTCTCACCCACATCCTCTTTCAGTATATTCTTTTAAGGATTGAATGCAGACTAGACTATTGTATCACTGATTCTTGCAGGTAAAAGATAATTCTTGGAACATCCAGATGGGAGGCAAGCTTAACGAGACCATCCAGAATTTCCAGCATCTCTAACAACTAAGTGGATGACACTATGTTTGGTTAAATCTGGTCTGATTAAATCCTTTACAGCAGTTGAAGTACCTGACGTACAAATCTGAGCTCCCTTTACTGTGATTGCACACCTAGTATCTGCTGAAACTTTAAAGACAAAGAAAATAGAAGTGGCTTCCATGGCTTAAGCCTGACTAAAGGAGGTATCGGTGTTAAAGAGTCTACTGAGGAAAGTGCCTTTGTTACCTGTAAGCCTTTCAATGTCTGCCTTAGTAAAAGAAAGGAATAAGAAAAAATAGGACAAGTATTTCACATGCTGGAAAACCTCCATCCACTGTTCATGAAGCAGCACAGAAGGATCTTCTAGTCTCTGTCAAATTTTACACCTGGTTGCAATAGGTTGTTTCATTTGTAAGCACTTAACACTTGACTTCCATAAAGCAGTAGATAGTGACTCCTGAGGAGAGTGAATGGTTCCAGAACACTCACCATTTATACACAGCACAGCTGTCTGATTTTTAAAATGAAGAAAGCTAGGATAAATATGCTCATAAAGACTTACAGTCCTTTCCAACAAGTGCCACCTGGCAACAAATGAGTCACACTGAAAAATGTTTACGTAAATGTTATAATCAGGACCCACTCACAACACAGTGTTTCACAAGGAGCTGACAACCAAAGAGTCTTAATTTCAAGGCTGTGGATTAACAGATAGTTTTCCAAGACCTATCCTCTCAAGTTCAGACAATGACTGCAGGTCTTATTTATTTTGCTTGGCTCACCAAGCATCACTGAGTATTAATCTTTGTTTCCTGAACAGTTAACACCTATTCCCAAATATCACCATTTTTGTCAAAAAGCAGAAATTACTTTCTACTGACTGACTGATGTGCTTGGCCTGATACTGTACTTCTTTATGGATATATGTAATTAGGCATTTAAGTTACATTTCACTATTTCACAATCCAGCTTTTAATTGCATAGGTTATAAATAACTGGAAATATATTACTGGTGTATATGTGACAACTCAAACAGAACATAATTACTACCAGTAGGGGTAATTACATGAAACTCTAAAAATGTCTTCAATTTTCATGTTATTTCACACTGATAAAACACAGCAGTGCTTGTGGTAATGACAGTTACAATGTGAGCTATTTATCCTTCATTGGAAAATTCTGCCTGACAGACTTAAAATTCCTAGACTTTTGCAGGATCAGTCCAGATAAGTTTTTTGCCTATGTCCATCCTGCTCAAAAAGTGATGGTAAGCTATGCAGTAGTGCAGATCACTGTACCTGTCAGACTACAAAGAGAGCATACTAGAAAAGAAGGTTCCATAATCCAATGCCAATGCTAAATAAATCACCTGAAATGCAAACTAACACGAAGTAGAGGCAAGAGTTTCCACCACTTTGTGCGCTATAGTGCAAGACCAAACAGATATGTAACACACAGTTAACTGAACAAGAGGAAAAGTTTTTCTCTGCTTATCCACTACACGGAGCAGGATCAATGACCAGGAAATTCAAGGTGTTTATACAAGGTGTACAGACTTGCAAAATGGAAGATCAAGCTATAAAGACCACAGAATTTGGCCTATTATGTACTTACTGTATTACTTGTAAAGCACTTTCTTTCTGAAGAGTTTATTCCAGACTGCAACCACCATTTCACATGAAGCTGTAAAAAAGCCACCTTGTGATGCTTTCTACTACCTATTCCTTAAAAATATCTATGCACAGATTAGAATTCAAAGAAATCAGGACGTAAATCTGTTAGCCCATATGTGAAGATCAGTTTGTAAAAGAACAAATTCTATTATTATGAATACAATGCATACAGTCTCACCATAAAGAATAGTCACATCATAGAGAGTTTAGAAACCTGATGCTAGAATTAAGAAAGAGCCTAAATATTCTACTCTCTACCCTAGAGCAAAATTAGCAGCACTCTGAAGTTCTAATACAAAATTTTCAAAGATTGCCTAACATTAACAAAAAGTTTGGGTTTACATACACTGTTTAAAAGGGACTATGAAATCTGTAGGCCTGAATAAACTATCATGGTTTAGGAACCAGCCCTTCTATCCCCTCCCTAACGTCCTACATGGCTCCAGACCTCCCTGGCAGACTTCCCTTTCTTCCAGCTTTGGCCACAGGTTACACCACAGGATTTATATCCAGAGGTAGGGTTTCAAGATGCCAGAGTTCAGCATGAGGTTTCATCGTTTCCCTCTTCTGTTTCCACATTCCTTTATGTTCCCCAGCACTATGCAGAACACCACAGATGAGAGCTACTGTGGTACCTAATCTAACCACCAACAAAGAGAACAGATAAAATGCTCCTAGAAAAGCAAATACTCCTGCACAATTCCTATCAACCACCACACTGGCCCACAATAACATTTTAAATGGCCACACTTATGACATACCCAACCTCTACAAGCACAAAAGCACAATAACTAATAACATGAAAAATTCCAGGCTTCACATCCTGTTCAGCAATGAAGTTACTGTTCAGTACTGAAGTAATGAACTTACAATTCCATTTTACAAATAGCTAGGAAGATGCTACTACTACATTTTTGCTATATAAGCACTCCAGACTTGCATCTCCAATATCCTGCATTTTGCTTAGACACAGGCACAAAGGAAAAGTGGTTGTAAAACACTAAGATTCTGATTTGTTAATATTTAAAGCTTATATTGCACTGCTGTGTAAAAAAATACATACTCATCTTGGTACCTGGGCAGTAAACACTGTGATGAGGAAAACTGTTCCAACTGCATTTTACTGGACAAGCTTCTAAAAGAAGTTGTAAGCAGTAAGAAAATGTAAGATGGACTTTTCATGTAATTATTGCATTGGGTAAATAAATAAAAGTTTCCTGGAGTTGGTTCAAGGTCTTGTGGGATATCTGCCAATCTTCGTTTCAAACTTAAAGCAAGTATACTGCTATATTTCACAGAACATCCATTCTGTTACCGCATGACAAAAACAGCGACCATACTAATACTTACTGTAATTCATTGAAGAGTATCTCCTTAAACTTGGCAGTAAAGTACAAAGAATTCCAAATGTAATTCTTAACATCCCCACCCCCAGACACTGGCAGGGTTTAGAAGCCAGGCTTTCTCAAAAGGAATGCTTTTAACTTCAGCACTAAGAGGGCTGAAATTATTGTAGAAAAAAGTGTATTTCCTTTTTCCTTCAAACACCCACTGTCTTCTGTGCAATTCAGCCCAAGGTTATAGAAAACTCTATATTCTAAGTTTGGTGATCCAAATCCTTCAGTTTTTACTTAGGCAAAACTCCCACTGAAGTCAGTGAAGTCAGTGGGAGTTTTGCCTGGGTAGGAACTGCTGGGTTTGGCGTAAAACATACGTGGCTCTGTAAGCTAAGGAGAATGTGAGTGAAAGTCATGCATGTAAGTAGCTCGTGTTTCCAGCCACAAAGATCATAAATTACTTTACAATATATAAATTAGCATCTTGATAATTTCATATTACTAGCATTATGCTGTAGAGTGCATATGATTAAAGCAATGGAGAAAGGTTTGTATGATCATTGATGGAGTTAACTGACCACAAGGACACCAATTCTGTATGCAGTTACAGCTTTTGAGTACAACTTCTTACTTAGCCATTATGAAAAAAGGAATCGTTACCTGAAATAAAAACTCCTCTGAAAAAGGCAGGCAATGATTCCCTAAACATGCAGCTCTGCTTAGAGCTGTGTATTTCATGACTGGGAAGCTCTGCTTAAAGCTGTGTACCTCGTCTTACCTGTGTTCTACCGTAATGTAGGGCATACTATAGTACAGTATGTCTCATAGCCCCACCAGAAAACTGCGGAAAGAATCTGAGTTATAGGAATATTTTGGTTCAGAGAAATGCTTCACAGAAAACAAAACATATTGTTACTTAATAACTAAAAATATCATGGTTGTTACATATTCATTATGGGTCTCCAAGGCATCTTAGTAAGCTTGCACTTCATTTTACAAGTATTCTCTCTCACACATGTGTACGTGCACTCTGTGTGAATTCAGTGTATGTTCTCAGATTTGGACAGCCCTAAACACCATCAGTACTGTGAGAAAACAGATGTGGGGACTTTAATAATGGTTTTAGAGTGAAAACTAGTCCAAACTGACGTGTGACAATTAAAAGCTTTACAATAAAGCATGAATTCAATTAAACCAGTATTAGCCAACCTTCAGTATTCCACAGAACTACATCTTAAGTATCATACTTCATTTTTAATTTGCCTCTGCATGTTTCCCTTTCCCACTTTAAAGCTTCTTTAAAGTTTAAATTCAAATTCCTTAAATAGGTTTTCAACCCTCAGAAAACTCAACTTTTGATAAATTAAATAACTGAAAATATTTTGCTCACTTTGAACATGAAACCTTGATATGACTTCACGACATACCACTATTAAAAAATCTAATACCTTGATTTTTGCCTTTTGGTATTTTTTTAAGTCTTACTCTTCTGCTCTGCCAGTGTGCATGTAAACTAGTTTGATATGATAGCTGAAACTGCTACTCCAGAAACAAGATGGCTTTTTTTAAGAATCTCTCTGCAATGTTTAAGGCCTAAAAACCTAAATAATACTTTTAATCATTTTTTTATACTTTTGTTCCTCCCCCGCAGACCTTCTTTCATCTGGGTTTGTAATAGTACTATGGACACAATCACATAGGACAGAATTTGTTGGTGGACTTCAGCAAGAGAAGTCTATGGAAGATAAGAAGGATTTGTTGGAGGGGAGGGCTATACCGGCGTGCATTCCAAATATCAAAAAGTTACATTAATGGAAGATTTGCCTGCACCAAAATTTTGTCTCATGATCCCTGAGTTTTCTCTGCTTCCAAAGCCTCAGGGCACAAGGCTACAACCTGACTGCCTTCACTTTCCACACTATTCCTGCTATGAGTCCTTCGTGACTGGCAGGAAGGGAAGAACTCCAGGTTTCCCATCCAAATAAATCTCTCTTATCAAAATCTAAAGTAATTATACTTTGGGGGTGGAAGGTGAGGGGGAAACAGATGCAACAGGATGCAAAACGACATTTCCAGAAAAGCTCAGACCTGTAATACAGATATGGGTTCTCACCTTCCTCACACAAATTGTTCTTAGTAAATAGAGATATTTCTTCTACGTACCCTTAATATTTTCAAGTAACAGAAAAAGTATGGTTTTTCTGAAGTTTACCTGAAAGAACCTAACAAACACACTACATTTCAATTTGGGAAGGAAGCCATATGCGACAACTGCTGTACCTGCCAAAAAAACAAAACAAAACCAAAACCCTGGGCAAAGGCAGACAAAAAAATCAGGTAATTTGCAAAGGCTGACGGTCCTGCAAATGAATTAGCATGCATAGTTATCATACACAGAGACAGTGAGAATGAATTTTATGTGGGAGGTTAAGATGGGAAGAAGGTATATCAATTTGTGCCACTTTACACACAGAATGGGTTTAAACCTCTGTGGCACTTCCTTTCTTTTTGGCAAAAGTGCTGAACTATGCTGCAGCAGATATTCCCGTGAGTTATGTCTCCGCCTGTTTTAAAACCAGTACAGGAACTGAGCTCTCCACATTGCTGACACAGACCAGTGCGTTTCAGAAGGGACAAAGCTTACAGCAAAAGGAAACAAGTCAGAGGACAAATGAGCATTACCACTTTTGCCTTCTACATAACTGGAAACCCCTAACTCTTCAGATGAAAAATACACGCTGTTCTGCCAGGTTGCCATGATAGATCTTAGAAAGACACAAGACAGTTTTATGGTCTTATAAGTGTTCTTCACTGAAGAAACTTGGACGTAATACAGCACTTTCTTGCAACTGAAGCCTGACTGCAACTGCTGCCAATTCAACAGTAAGCTGGCTTCAAGCATGTGAAGTCAGATGGTTTCAGCTTCACCACTGCAGGGAAACCAACTCTGTAGCCTGGCACAACCACTATCTGGAAATCTGCCATAACTGTGCATTGAGTTAAGCTCCAGACAGACTGTAAGGGCTGAACTTTAAACCATTTGTATTTTTAACGTACACAAATAAATTTATAGCTGCATAAAAAAATGTCATGCTTCAGGGATTAACCTCTAATAACCTCTCTTGCTATGTTAACAAAGACATTTAAAATCTGCCTCTCCAAGTTCCACACGACTCAGGTTAATGAAGGCAATTCAAAAAGAAATTTTAAGGCCTCATTATATCTAATAAGGGATTAGTGACACCAGCAATTTTTAAGACCATTTGTGGAAACTTTCATGCTGCCCTGTGGCTTGGGACTCCTTCATTTTACCTCAGGATTCCCAGACGAAGGTACGTTTGGCAAGGTAAATAGAATGTTACAGAAGTGAGTGGCAGATAGGACTGGAAAATGGAAATAATTTTCACAGCATACCACTTTCATCATAGGCAGTCTAGCATCTAACAATCCACTAGTATCACTACTTCACAGATGAGAAAAGTAAGGGCAATCAGTAAAGCAATCTGTCACTCTCATGAAGTAGAGTTTACCAAGAAAGAATACCTAAGAAACCTTTACTCTGATTTCTGACTATAAACTAGAACCTGATTATAAACTCGAACTATGTCCTTAAAGCTCTGAAAAATGTAACTGAATTTTCTCCTCTGTACTTTTCACTTTTAAGTATTTTTACTGTTTTGTCTAGACAAAAGCTAGAGTTTGGAATACTTTTGGAAACAGTTCTACAAGAGCAACTAATAGAAAAGGCAGCAGCTTCCTACGTGGGGTTGTTGTTATTCTGATTTGGAATGTCAACAGAACTGTTTTGCCAGCTTTAGTTTCTACCTAGCAATGCCATTAAATTCTGTAGCTGCTTCAGTTTTGACAGTACAGGCCAATGGGGTCATTCCCATATGGATCCTCTATTGTTTAGTTAGCCAAATCTTTCCAATAATTTTTTCAGAGGTTGTGATGTTCAGAACAGATATAAATTTTTGCATGGATTCTCTAACAGAGGTAAGATGGGCTTACATTATCAACTTTTTCTGACTGGGAGTAATAGTAAAATCAGTGTCTTCTACATTATCTCCTGTTAACAAAGACAGTAGGGTTCCTGTTCCAAATTTATAGGTAAGCGACTGACATTTCTAATGTGTTTAAAACTGGACAGATGTTAAAACTTCCCATTGACTAGTCCATCTTCTGCCACATATTTCGTGTCTTGCCTATGCTTAAGAGGTAGGAGACCTTTGGTAGTGTCTGTAGCTGCACTAACATCACATCAGTACTTCTTAGTTTTCATCTTACCTGGAAAGTTCAACAAATGCACAGGACAGATGTAAAAATAAAAATAAAACAAAAACCAAGAACTGAGCGACCCAACTGCTAAAGCAATTTGCTCACGCATCTGATAATATCCGACAACTGTTGATGTGACTCCAACTTATAGTGTATAGTTTGGGCTTAATGTGGCCTACACGAATACACGCTAAGCTTGTAATCCATTGAAAATTGTGTATACTTGATTGAGAAGCAATATTACATTACATCTTCTACCCAAAAGATGCTATAAAATGAAAATTAAAATCAGTAGTTATGTCCAGTGGTCTCAGGGAGACAATGAACACCAACAGCATAACAAGGACATTTTGTCAATAACAACTCATAGAAGAATCAGTGAGAAACTGTTTTTTTGTCTGACTCAGGAATTATTTTTAAAATGGTATGCTCTGGTGAGATAAAAAGAGACCACAAATACATTAATTGTTTGCATTTATACATACATATAAATACACTGTTACTCATGTTGATAGTTTTTTTACATAGAAAACCAGCCGTCACTCATTTTCTAGAACCACTGTGTATCACAGTTACAGTTATACTATTTCTTCATGGCTTAAACAGCTTCAAATTCAGATGTCCATAATTTCTACGCAAAGTTAAAAGCAGACAAAAAGGGACAGATTCACACGGGAAGTGTACCTCTATGTAAACATACCCACAGGCAAGCAAACAGAAAAACTCCAGCTAAATGATCTGTTTGGAACAAGTAAGTATGAAATTTCTTACATAAATTAACTGAGAAAACTTGATAGGCGTACATAAACGTCAAAG
>JBCJKH010015801.1:0-12556 GCA_039877255.1 Loriculus beryllinus
AGTGTTCAAGGCCAGGTTGGACACAGGGGCTTGGAGCAACCTGCTCTAGTGGAAGGTGTCCCTGCCCGTGGCAGGGGGTTGGAACTGGATGAGCTGTAAGGTCCCTTCCAACCCAAACCAGTCTCTGATTCAGTGACACTTACTCATTCTCTTTGAGACTGTATCACTGTGCAATTTTCAGTAGGTCCACAGGCAGCCAATGGAATCCACACACAGAAATGTCTATGACACCTGAATTTCATTAATATATTTTCTGTGTATAAAGCAATTCACAGAATTGCAGAACCAAATGTATCTTTCTAACTGAAGGCTTTTAAAATGTGAGAACCTTTACAGTGTTTTAATGTAATTTTACATTGAGATTTTATTTATAAGGTGACTGGAACACTGTGATTGCAATCAGAAGGGTTTCTTCCTTTTTAAGCAGGCACATTTGGGATAAAAAAATGCTTAACATTCATTTAATCATAGTCTTGGTTACTATGACCCTGAATAACTCATGTTTACAAGTATCTGTGTTATTCTCTAGGCCACCAATTAGCTTTTTTGCAGCTTTTGAAAGGTGCCACAATTTGCAAATTTTACACCAACATGAAGAAACCAAATCACCCCTAACTACAGACATTAGCACTTTAAAATGCCATTAACATTACAGTAAATGTTTTCTTGGATTCACAATATGACGAAGCATAGGTCAGGGGATTACAGCCTTTGGCCACCCAGGATGGGTCAAAACTTCTTTTTTATTTTTATAAACCTATTAATAATTCATATTAATGTACTGATCATTCATTTGTTGTCATAAACTTCAAAATCAGGGTAAATTTAGCAGATGCTCAGATAAACATCTGTAGCTCTTGTTAAAATAATAAAAACAAAATTTGTTTTCTGGGAAGGTCAGCCTAAATGTCAGCCTCTGTATGCCTTATTCTGGAAGTACAATTTCCTTAGAGAAACAATTCATGTCAAACTGTTTAGTGTCATAAATTCCCAGTCTCAAAGCTACCAAGAGCTGGCTGAATAGCATACCTGGCTCACTTACAGATTTTCTGATATGTCTCATGCTTTAGGAAGAGCTCTGCAATTGTTACCTTGAGTTTTGATATTAACAAAAAAAAAGCATCAATACCTTAAAAAAAATGAGAAGGATGGGTGCTATTTTGAAAAATAAGGATTTACATTGTGCTCTGCTTAAACGTAGTTTGTATATTGAAAACAATACAATGTGCAAAAAGAACAGCTTGGGTAAGGCTGTATATGCAAAAGTGGTTTTATTCCTATAGCATAACAACTTATTGCTTGTTAGTCATGAAACTAAGGTAATTTACTTCTCAGTTGCAGACATCTAACACTGGTTATCAAGTCCACCACCAGCCTTCAGCAGGTAGGTAGAAACAACAACAGAGACAATCATTTTTAACTGTACATCCAGACTTTCAAGAAGTTTGGTGCAAATTCGGAGGCAAGGATTCCTGTGGTCCCAGCAGCACATCTACACTGCATTCTGCCAGTGAGTGTAAAGAAAACAAGTTAGGTTGCCTGCAAGAAGCAATGTAGTCATAGTAAGTCAGAGCTTGACACAAGCTAATTCCTCCTGCTGAGAATCTCAAAACAGCCTTAGGAACAAAACAAGCTGTGTTAGTTCACATCTCTTATCTAAATAACTTTGGATGGTTTGAGGTTCCAGACACCCAGAGTAGGTCTAGACAAGTGAATCTTTACATAACAGACTCATAATGCTCCGAATGCCAACAAGTCTTTTTTTACTTTCATTTTTTATTTCATTGTTCTAATTCTCCCAGCCAGACTATCATAGAATCATACAATCATAGAATAGTTAAGATTGGAAAAGATCCTTAAGATAATCTAGTTCTAACTCCCCTGCCATGGGCAGGGACACCTTGCACTAATGTTAATGATGTGAATACCTGTTTGATTTATAGGGGTTTTAAAATGTTTTGCATATACAATAGTTTCAAATATTTCAGATTATACCAGTGGGACAATATGAAAAGGCAATATTTTTCTATTTTTGTTCTTATTTAGGTTGTCAGCTTAATGGGGAAGAAGGATGCATAGTGGATCCAGCCCATAGGGATCCTGATCTAATCTGAGGTTTGTGAACATTAATGCTGTACAAATAATAAAATAATGTATGAATCCCTTTGAAATTTTGGAACTGCTGTTAGTTATTTTGTTTAATGACTAAAAGTTTCAGAAGGCCAAACTGACCAGACTCAGTTATTTTAGTGTCATTAGTAAATGGATGAAAGCATCCACAGATCCATTACCAATTCCGCTCACAATTGTTCATTGCTGCAGTATTCCTATTGCAGTTTACAACCCTGTTTCTGTCATAGTGTGTAAATCAAAATATTTGTAACAGTTTCCTGTTTCCTTTTGAAGAGATCTTACCAAAAGGAAATGCAGTTGAAAAGCCACCATTTGTCCCCAGCACAGAGCACATGCTTGGGGAACACCTTGAGGATTCATTTTAAGCAATCTTTTTAAATAAATACTGCCAGTAACAACTAATACCATGATAGTAGCAAACCTATCAGTGCAAAGCATGTTGGGATGATGAATTAAGTAAATAGTTCAGCTTTAGTACAGAAAAGGGCTTTAATAACTCTTCATATTAAATAGCAATGCATAAATCAGGACATTAGTGCAAAGGTCTTATAAGTGTTAGAGATACACAACATAAAATACCATCTCAGTGTCTGTCAGCTGGGATAACACTTAATGAAATAAGCAGAGAAAATAGAAATAAGGATATTTACCAATATAAAGTAAGTGATCCAAAGAGAAGTTCTTTATTGACTTCATTACTTAACCCACTGCAACCTACTAACCACCTCAAGTGCTATATATTAAAAACAAACATTAAAGTCAGGAGTGGGACTAAGAATTGGAGTTGGATTTTACAGCTAGATAGTGGTATGCTCCTTTGTTTGGTGCCTTCTGTGTTTAAAAGGCAATATGTTACTTGGCTCTAACATCAAATAACTAAAAATTAGCCACCTGGATTGGAATGCAAGCATCATCCACAGCAGTGCTAGTATTTAGTTTGCAGAAAAAGAAGTTGAAGTCAAAGTGAAACACAGTAAGAAATACAAAAATGACTTTACAGCACACTTACTGCATACCCTTCACAATTCTCACTATGGAAAAGAGCCAACACAAAGCATCCTCAGAGTATAATTCAGCAGTGGCTTTTATTGCTGTTCATGTCTGGCAAGGTAGGTTGAGCTAGTATATTCAACTACCTAGCTGCAGTTCAGTTCCATGGGCTCTGGGTAATAAATTATCATCCACTGGTATTTTTCCAACTCAGTGGGAACAACTTTGGCCAGAAAGTCTGCTCCCCTTTGCCCACAAATGCATCCTAAATCATTATCAGATTATCTATCCTTAATAGGCAATCTGTTGACCTGAGCAGGCAGCAAGTAATTTGTCTGCATAATATTCTGAGCCCATCTGTGTGACTGATAACACAAGCTCTTTAGATTTTTCCAGTCTTTTCCTGCAATGATTACAAAGACGTCCAATTTAGGACAAGTAGACCATCTTGCTGACTTTCTGAGATACAGTTAATTTAGCTAAACTAAAGTTTAGAAGGTTTATTTGTCAAGTATATAAATATTTTTTACCTGGGATATAAAATATAATGGAAGTATGAAAACGTAGTAAAAATACTTATATTAAGAGAGGGTGGTGATATTCAGTGGCCAGTCACTTACTATTTTAATGTTCTTATTCAACTGACATCTTTTAATTAACAGCTTCCCAAGCATATCAGAAAGAATAAACCCAACATAAAATCATGTAAATAATTTGTGCCTCTGTGAAGACATGGGATTGGTATTAAATCTTGAACTCATGAAAAAAAACCCATATAGAACTAATGATTAATGTTCTGTTTGCCTTTTGATTTTCTTTCATTGATCAAACTCAGTCCTTGTTGCAACTCAGATTTTGACAGATTCACAACGGAACATTTGATTCGTGAGGTTTTCATAAACTTTGCTGGACATGACCTGGGGAAATTTTTAACTGTGGTACCACTAATCAAATATAGAAATAAAAGGATAGTTGTTGATTCAGTTCCAGTTTAAATAAGCTGGATCCAAAATTAAATATCTGAGATCTGAAAGAGAATAGGAACTAAGTAGTACACAAGAATTCACAGAAGTACTCACCCTGCTAACATCTACGCTTTCCCCCAAATCTTCAAGAATTCTAGTTTTGCCTCTTTGCATACTGCAGATCACTCCCTGTGGAGTCAGAATCATCAAACATGTATTAGTTCTAGCACCAACTTGGAATTCCTTAATTCTAGATCTAATTATTTAATGGTTTGGGCTTTTTCGCTTAGGATATTCTGGTTCAGTCTCTGCAATGTCAGTGTACGTCATGGTAGTCATGCATTCAGTGTCATGGAAAATTAAGTTTAGGCCAAATAGAATAGCTCTGTAGTAGCTGTTTTAACTAACTCTGAGAAGACGCATTTATAAAAAAACCCAGTGTTAAACAGCTAACCTTCCAAAGCATGGCTGTTTATCCAGTTTTGTTTTGATACTGATTTATGGCTGTGATTCTTGCCTAGAGAAGTAACAGCAATACTGCCCTAGGCCATATGTTATGAGACTGAAAGAAAACAAAGCTGTCCATGAATTGTATTCCACTGTTACACCACAGATGTGAATTCTATAGCAAGACAAAATACATATTAAGTCATACATACTTAGCTATCTCACCTACTCACATCATTTCAGCCTGGTACTCTTGTTTTCACTCTGACACGCCTTGTCAGAGTGGAAGATGATCAGCATTCAGAATAGATAAGGATCAATTCCAGCATAAAAGGTATCTCTTTCATCCTCAATGCCTTTTCCTTGAAATATAACTCCTTGTACACTTACAAATGAGAAACTAGTTTGCCATGCTATGGGAAAAAGGGCAATGCCCAGCTTGCATCAGAGGGGACTGTAGCCTGAAAAGTTACTGTCAACGTGTAATACTTGGACTGAATGTGCAAAAATCTATATATTTATCCATTAATATGATTTGGTTCCAATTTCACTTCCTTACAACTTTCACTAGTTATGATATATAATAATGACTGAAATATTATAGACTTCCCTGTTCTTCACAGAAGGGTGCCTGGGTTACACTGCTATAAATCAAGGGCACTGTTGAAGTGGTAAGTGGGAGGAAAACACAGCAGGTTCAGAAGAGAGCAGAGCAAGAGGTCTAGGACTAAAGAAAGCTGTCCTTGTCCAGAGAAAGGAAGCAATTATCTTCAGCACTCTGCAGACAGAGCACTGTTATTCACTCGAACTTTGTCTGTGCTGGTAAGGCTTGTTTCCAGTCCCCTGGAGATCATCATTCATTGCTCAGTAGAGACATGCCTATTGAAATTGTTTTATTTGTAAAAGTAACACTTTTGCAACTGGAAACAGTAGAAAGAGGTAGCTAAAATACGCACAATATAATAGAAAACAGATGTTATATGAAGTAGACATATCACAAAACCAAGCTGCAAGATCAGGGGACATCACCTACATTCTGCATTGCCAAATTCATATAGTCTTGTGTATTCTTGTATTATCTTTAAATTGATGAGTCATCCAGTTATTCCTATTGGGCTTACCTTTCTAAAAATATATCTTTGTAGATAATATTAATTATAACAATAATAATTCACCTTGGAACTATTTGTGCATCCATAACATGGGGCTGAAATAACAACAATGAAGGAAAATACCAAAAGACACTCTTCTGTGTTGTTAATCTTATTGCTGGACTGCGTTGCTGCAAGGGAGAGAAATTCAGCGAATGCTTTCCAGGTGTCTAAGCTCCACAATCTCAGCTACTTTCAGTACACAGTTTGTTTGCTCTTCCTCCAGTCCATTGCTCTAAAATATGGTTATGTATGCACTCTGAAGAGTTCTTCCCTTTATTTTAAGTAAATGGCCAAATTCTGTGCTCACCTACCACAGTACAAACTAGTCAAGCACCTGTAGACTGCTAAAGTCTAAATGAATGGGGTTGTTTCTGTCTGCTGCCACAGGGTTTAATTAGGATTTAGATAGTGCATAGACTTCATCATTGTTTTCAGCTGAGAAATAGATTCTCAACCACATCAGTATGAACCATTGTTCAGACCTATAATTTCATTTTAATTATTCTAAGCAGACAAACACAATGTAAGAAGGATGTTTATTTTCTTCTAAAATACTTGTAGAAGATCTTTAATGTACCAATTGTCTAATTTTGAGACAGCAGCTGAACGTTATTAGAGCAATCTATTTCCATCTATTTCCAATGCACTGTTGATTTTGCAGTACACGCACACATTACCTTTGCATTTAATGGATTTCAGAAAGCTAGGAATGACCCCAGTGCTGTGAATTCATGGACACAGGTTTGTGTCAGTTCAGGTAATAACCTCATTCTCTCAGACTGAGGGGAATAATCAAAGCTCTGCCTTCAAAGGAAGAGACTTTCAGCTTTGGAAAGCAAGAACAACACACATGTAGAGATAAGACCAGATTCCCTGTTCCCAGGCAGCCTTTTCCCAGTAACCAAGTAAGCTTTTGGAAAGTGGGCAATTTTGGTAAAGAGCCCACCTCTCTATTCTGAACCATATTTTTCCTCGTTGGAATCATATTCTTTTAATTACTGTACATCACATATACAGACGTATCGTCATTCACATTGCAATTTTTTATGGAGTGTAATCCATAGGTGTCTTCACAAAAATTGAAGGAAATTTATAGGTTTCATTTCTTTTAATTCATTCATTGCAAGCACGTAACCACACAGAGACTACAGTTTAGCTGTTTTAGAGGAAAAAGAAAGTTTGCTTCCCTTTAACCTAGCTTTGCATCCACTTAGTCTCTTTCCTAAGAGCAGTCACCACGGGGTCTGTTACTCGTCTGAAGAAAGGTGGCAGCTCTTAGGATGCTGAGGTACTTCATACAAAATCTCAGCAGCAGAAGCATGTCTTAGCAGCACATGTGGCTGATAGAGAAGGAACTTGGAAACTCTGCCACATCTGTCCTTTGTCGTACCAGGATTGTTTCTTGCATCATTTCTCCAAGAATGACTCCCAACTGAGAAGAATAGCAATCTACATATCCCAAACAGTAAAATCAGCCCCCAAAAGAGTAACTGTGACTTTCAGGAGAGTGTGTTATAAACTGAACTTCAGAGCCAAAACTAGAATATAGTCTATAACATCCACAAATTCAGTAGCTGCTCAGTTTTTCTTGTTAAAACAAACATATTAATAAGTAATTATTTAAATCAAAGAGCCATCTGCAGGATGCATCTCAGACTGAGGAACTGCTGAGATAAATCAGGTTAAGAAAACTAATTGTTTCTCTTTTTACAACATATTGAAATAGTCTAGCTTCGCACCAGGGACTAATTCCACAGTAGTTAACTTATGACCAAGTCAAAAAGTGGTTTCAAACTCTGCCAAGAAATCTCAGAAATGAGTGACATCCAACTCTCTATGCCATTTAGAAATAGATCAGTTTTAAACCTGTTTTGTTGCATAAAACATTCTTTTCCTGGTTTAAACACTATAATATTATTTTGATTTTACTTTTTGATGGCAATTCTACAAGTAGAAGATGGCCAAACTCAAGCATTAAAAATACATCTATGAGTCAGCTCCAAAGAATGAAACTGGGGGGAAAGAAAAGGTAATTAAAAAAGGGCAGATTTTCACATTTAAATATGCAAGCTACTTTGAACATGGTTTGGAGATTTCATCTATACAGATGAGGTACAGTCTCTTTTTCCTTTTGAAAGGAAAAATGCACTAGAATTGGAACTTTTACACTGAGCAAAATGCTATCTTTTTAAACAAATTCAGAGCTGACAAAAGTTAGTATTGAATTTCATACAGACTTTCCACGGCTAACCATTTCTACCATCAAAATCATTTAATCCTTAATATATTTATCCTCATGTATTTATCCCGCTGAGGCAGGGTAGTAATTACATGAGTTTCGCAATGTCTCACAATAAGTCTAGGAACAGAACTCTGGCATTGTTTGCTCTGTGATAGCAATTTCTTCACCAGGACACTTTTTCACATTATACAGTTGTTTTGTTCTCAGCCCTACAGCACTGACTGAGCCAGAGCTTGTTTACAGTTTATTCATCAGAACTGCTGAAACCGAGGCACAGGAATAACCACTCAGACAGAACCGAAGATGTACATCAGTGAGAACTAGATCCCAGGGATCTTGCCTTGCATACCTACACTTTATCTTCAAATCAAGCCTCTTTCTTATCATAAGAAGTAATAAAAATCATCCACAGCAAGGTATACCTTACTAACATGTCTATTCATGAATAATATAACTGAATAAATGAGATGATTTCCAGCTGAAAAGCCTGTCAATATTACTGTGTAAAAAAAATAACTGAGAAAATCAAGGGTATTTAAGGAGACAAATTGATAACTAAAGACATTGGCTCTAGTCCTCTGTCCCGCACAAGTGTAGCAGGACATGCTGTCTGCTTGCAAGTTTCAATTGTCTCTCCCAAAACAACAAGAATTGTGAAACTTGTCTGGCATTGAGGAGGTCTTTGGCAGCTGAAATTAAAAAGTGCTACACAAGGAAGAGCAATGTGTTCAGTTATGAAGCTTTTCTGTGAAATGAGTGTACTCACCTGGGAGATGGGAAATACACACCCTAAATCAGGCAGTGCACTTGTATGGACGAGTATTTCTCCACATCTCAGACAACTGGCCTAATCTCCAGATGAACAGCTTTATTTATAATATTATTATTTAAACTGAATTCTGGAAATGAGAAAAGACAGCTTTATTGAAACTATTATTGCAGGAAAGATGCTGATTTCAAACAATAAATATTTATGGTTCCCTGCCTTTCTACTCTTCCATTACCTTTTCTCTCAACAAACCTTACCCTATTCTTTAGCAACAGCAAGAGTCTAATTTCCAGTTGCGACAAGGGAAAATGACTATTCTGAGAAGGCCATTTAAGCAGATGCCAAAGCTTAAGTTAAATACTGACAATAACAGGCATAGACATCTGGAAGGGTTTGATTCCATCCTCATGCAGTGTTTTTTAACAACTATTTTTCTGAGAATACTTAAGGATGAAGCTTCAGAGCTAAGCTTCAAAAGCAAAAGCCACAAAACTGCAGTTTCATTGTAAACAGATGCTTTCAAGAGCAAACTATCAAATTCGTCAGAACTCCCAGATCACATCTACACACCTTGAAATCCTTTCAAGGTCCACTTCAGTAACTCAAACACATTCAGCGTCCAAAGCAGAGAAGGCTCCAAACTGCTGCCCAGATTTCAAAGCATAAATGTGTTCAGAACAGATGTGCAGGGATATGTCCCCAGCTTATGTTGGGCCACCAGTAGTCCATCTGTGTGCTTTCACCTCAGAAACATCTAGGCAATGCAGAAAGGTAGGGAACTACTGATTCACTTCAGTCCCTGCTGATACACAAGCTAGCACATGTCTGCACCATTCATATGAGTTTTTCTTCAGCATAGAGAGACTGTAGCATCACTAATCAGCTGCTAGCATTGCTCCTTGAAGAAGAGAGTTAAGGCTGAAGAAACAATGTGTTTGCATTAAGATCTTTAGACTTGTGTGATGCTTATTTCAAGCTTTCATATTCACCCTCTCACTCTAAATCACCAAGCACATTATCAAATCAAGAAGAAAATCAGAACAGCAAAGTAAACATGAATTCATGACTGAAGCAATATTTTATGTATAAGAACCCTAAAGTATTGTCTTCTGCTCTACAACCTTTCTTGAAATAACAAACTTATATAGGAAAAAGTGTTTCAGGACAATACAGGAGATGGTAATTTGGTTGCCCCAAAATAAAACAAAGAAATCATGAATACTTACTTAGGAACAAGGAGTAATTAAATTAAATCCCTTTCTTTACAAAACAAGTAGCCCAGTTATGAGGAATATATCTAGATTATTCTTGACTGATGAGCAAACAAAGAAATTAAAGGAAGGACACAAGAGCACTGAGTTTTTAAAGAGAAAAGTCAGAACAGCTAGTGAATAAGCATGAGTTCCCAGAATCATTAAATCCGCTGGAAAATAAAGAAGAAAAAGCAATAACAATAATAGAATCCAATGAACATAAAGTCTAGTATTAGAAAAAAGTAGGGAAGTGCTATAAGGAAACTGAAAAACATGAGGAAAAATTATCTACCTACAGTCATTAGCAGCTTCTAGAGGATGAGAACTACCTTGTTCAAATAAAAACAAGCAGTAGAATGGTATCACCTACATCACAGACGAGTGGCTTACCCTTAGCAAAGAACTTGATAGTATCAAAAAGAAAAGGTGAGGAGAAATGCAGCACAAATTGAACAAATGCACTTCTGGGGAGGAACTGAGAATATAAAAGTGAACTCAGAGGAAAGAGAACAAAACAACAGAATACTTTGGGTCACAAGAGACCTTTAAAGATCATTTTGCCCAATCAGCCTGCAATAAGCAGGTATATCAACTAGAGGAGGTTGTTCACAGCCTGTCCAACCTGACTCTGGATGTTTCCAGGGGTAGATATTTAACACCTATCTGGGCAACCTGTTCCTGAGTTTCACTACCTTCATTGTACAAAATTTCTTCCTTAGTTCTAATCTGAATCTACTTTCTTTCATTTTTTCTTAAGCCATTTCTTCTTGTCCTGTTACTACGGGTCCTTCTGTAAAGTCCCTCTCCGTCTTTGTTTTAGGCTTCTTTAGGCACTGGGAGCTGCTCTAAGGCCTCCCTGAGCCTTCCCTTCTCCAGGCTGAGCAAGCCCAACTCTCAGCCTGTCTCCAAAGCACAACTGCTCCAGCCCGCTGAGCATCTTCATGGACTCACTGCAACAGGTCCATGTCTTTCCTGTACTGAAGACTCCAGAGCTGTATTAGGGTCTCATAAGAGCAGAGGGGGCAGAATCACCTCTGTTGACCTGCTGACCACTACTGGCCACAACCTCATGATATATAACTCAGCAGACCAAATTTCTTCAAGGTAATTGAAGTATGCAGGAACCAGCACTCAAACCAGCTGCAAAACAAAGTTTATCCACAGCTGATCTCACACAAGACAGAAAAGTGCTACCACTATTAGTAAAATATCGACAGTGCAGTTCCAAAAATCAATAGCACTCGTATTCATCTTCCCACAGTTAAGTTACCCAACCATTTTCTGCTATAAAGTGAGGTGCATGGGGTAGAATGCAGCAAAAATAGAAACACTGCCCAATTTTGCCGAAGTCTCACCTTTAGATGAAGACTGAACAGTGTTCAACACTAACACATCTCTGCTTTCTGTGAAGCTGCTTTCTGGGGAGGACAGCAGACATCCCCCACATCACATCCCTGTTTAAGAGCTCGGTGGCTGGCCTGGACTGAGTGGCAGCTCTGGTCCTGGCTGAGGGATGGTCCGATTGACAGGATGCTTCCTCACAGAATGCAGAACAGCTTGGAAACAGAATACAGGAGTCAGTCATGCTGTCATTAACAAGGAAAATCACATCTATGACCATAACCACATGAAGACAACCGGAGGTGACGGAAAAAAGTACATAAATGGGGATACACATTATATCCAATTGTTAAAAAAATGCCACAGAAATAGTTCTTGACTTTAACCAAGTTCTCTGTCTAAAAAAAGCCAAGTGACACCTCAGGAATTCTTCTATCACATTCACTATGTTTTTTCTCTGTTATTTCTAAGAATTAAAGCCTGTTCTTTTGTTTAGGTCAACATTGGCAAATAAGATATGTATCTAGATGTTTCATCTCTTTCTAAAGCTATTAACAACAGGCATTCAACACCACAAACATCTAAATTCCTCTCTCTCTCATCTTGTAAAAAGAGCTTGTGATCTAATTGGTATCAGTTCTAGGAAGCACAAAAGAAAACTTTATGTTTTCATTGTGGTCTTTGTGAATTCATTCTCAGTAAGTGCACCATGTTACCATGAAGACGTTTATAAGAGCTTTTAGAGCAAGACAAGAAAGTGCGTTTTAAATTGACTGTTTGAAAAGAGTATCTTTAACCCTGCCCTAAGAATGCCTTAACTGAGTCTAAGGGCTGGATCTCATATATTGTTCTATATGCGATTCATCAGTGTCGAGCAGTGTTCTACAGTCACTGCACAGCTGAAAGGATTAATTACATAGAAGCCTCTTGTATTTGGTGTTTGAACTGAAGAACAACCATCAACCAGAGTTGCTCTGACCACTCCATGGCAGACTGGGCTAACAGAAAGACAGAATCAATAAAAAGCACTTGAACAGCCACACAGTGAGGAATAGATTTAGGCAGAACATTTCCTTTGCTGTTAACCCAGATGACCAAGAAGGAGGTGCCTGTGTCAACACTGATCAGCTGCTGGCCAAGTGTAGTTCATATTTACTCTAGATTTATATCAGCCAGAGAGGATAATATGGCTTATATTTTCAAGCAATACAGCCCCCAAATTGTAACTGGTTCAGATTTACTCTCATAGGTGAAGTTCCCAG
>JBCJKH010015811.1:0-10413 GCA_039877255.1 Loriculus beryllinus
TTTCCCATCATAAGGGAAGAAATCTGAGGGGTTTCACAGAAATTTTCTATTATACTTGGTTTTGATGGCGAGCTTAAAAATACATTAAGCTGAAATATAATTCCTATTCAAATAATATCTTTTTAATAGTGTTCTTGCCCTTTAAATCATGTTTGGTTTTTTTAATGTGATGGGGGAAGGAGGAGGGAGGACTTCTAAGTTATTTTAAACTTTGCCAAAATGAACCTGCATTCAGAGTCTTAGAGGAATGGAAATAAGCCCAAATCATTTGGAAATCTTAATGTGAGTGTTAGTTTGTTTTTTGGGTTTTTTTGTTTGGTTATTTTTTTGCATTGGAAAACTGGAAATATCAGTCTGGACATGCATTTCTCTAATTATCTAGTATATTATGCAACTGTTTTCATTTGCCATTATCTTTTTATGCACTCAAAAAAACATGGCTGCCATTGTGGAAAAAATGAAGGTAAGAGATGGGATCAATCTAGAGCTAAGAAGTTTTTAAAATTTCTTAGATTTATTTTTATCTTTCTTTCTGAATCATATACTTTAAATGCTTATATGAAACTTATGTACAGACATAGTTTAGAAAGCATGGTATGTTCTTTAAGCATTAAATTGCTGAGTATATGGTACACACTAACAGTAAGAGACTTAAATTTATTAGTTTTGCCTCATGGTTTACCTACATATACTGGAAACTAAATCAAAATTAACAAGAGTAACCTGAGGGATGGGGATTTAATATATATTAGTTAGACTCTATTATTTAATCTTTTCTTCCTGTTGTGAATTATGTTTTTTTTTTTCTTTAAACCAAGCTAAAGAGCTGGTGTTCTAAGAACTACTTTTTTGGGGGGGTATTTACAGCTGTTGATATGATGGCATAGAAGTGTTTATGATCACAGTTATACCTTAACAGTGCTTTAGCACAACATAATGAAGAGAATTTTGTAAGCCTCTGTACTTTTATATTAGAAGTCCTTGACTTAGCATTGTCACGCTTTCAGGTTATATAGTGTTTCCATACCAAATCAGTATCACTGATTTACACCTATTGAAAATCCAACCACAGAAAATCCCAACACAGACACTTTCAATCTTGTGTCTTGAATTCGATATTTTTCTGAGAAGTATGTAACAGAAACATGTTATCTGCCACTCAGTCTTCATTAGGTAGAGATAACATTCCCAGGAAACTCTTTAATATCTGATTTCAGTTTCAAAATAATACGCTGTCTTACAGGAAATGAAACTGAACCAAGGGTCTGTGGTCCTCTCACCTATTGCCATAAGCAAAGTAATTTTGGTCTAAAATACAGGTGACTCATTTTGGAAATTTAAGCAGGAGTTAAACTTATTCACTGAGAATTTTAATATAATAAGGCTCTTGAAATTAAAGTATTTGAAATCTTGCATGTTGCTCTAGTATATATTTAATATATTTTAAAATTAGAGCTGATATTACAATTTTTTTTGCCTAGGATTTTCAAGCTGTATTAGAATGTGTATTTCAGTACAGTTCATTAATATGTTAACAGCTTTTATATACTGACATGCTGATATGCTATTTTAAACCCTTTTTTTTCCCCTAAAGTGAGTGCTAATACTATTTTGTATTTGGAGAAATTAAGTTTAAGTTCTCTTTCACTACCAAAATAATTCTCACTTTGAGAAGAGCTTCAGTCACTGGTGAAGCTAACTCTTAATCTTGACTGTATACAACAAAATAGTTTTACTTTGCAGGTAGGCATTACAAGTGACTCCTTGAAAAAGGAAAGCAAACTGGGTTTTTTTTTTCCCTATATAAATATTAAATTAACTAAATGGTTAATTAGCCTGTTTGCATCATTTTCCATCTAGTGGTTTAAATATGACAAATTGCTAGGTTCTAATCAATTTAATTTAAAGATTAGCATCTTCAGCAACTGGCTCTAAAATTCAGCTTTTATTTACTGTTTTGACAAGGTCTTCTTGACGTTGGCTTTACAAAATGGGAGCTGTGATTATTGCATTTAAATGTTTTACAGATTTTTTGTATTCAAAAAGGATTTTGCTTTTTGAGTCAAGCAAGGCAAGGAAATCAACTGTGTAGTGCATGCAGTATCAGTGATTAGAGCAATAAGTTATAGAGGATTTTTTTTGAATAACAAGTCTCTAACTTATGAAATCCCACTTGTAATAATGGACATTTATACTTGAATCTTCTATATTGTGGGCAAAGAGTCAGTTTTTCTTGTTTCTTGTGACAAAGTCTTGGCCATGATTTGCATGCTTTTGCCTATTTCATAAAGGTCTCCAGCTGCAGGCTATTAAGCACTGTTGTTAAACACTGTTGCTGTAAAATACTATTTTCTTGCTCGACAGACACAGCATCTGAGTCATAATGTGCTTGTTCCTGGTTATGTAAAAAAGAGGAAAAAAAAAAAGAAAATTGAGGATATGGATTGGTCTCTTATTTCTCAGTCGAATGTCTTAATTCTATATCACCTCTCTACTCTGAGGGTTTTTTTTTTTAAATGCAGACTTTCAGGTTACAGTACTTATTTTTATTTTCTAATATTTGACCAGTCCCTTTGTGCAACATTATATACTGCCAGTATGTAAATTTCTGCCTAACAGAAAATATTTAAGTGTAAAATTTGTTCTTTTTTCACAGTTCTGACACTTTTAAGTATGTTTTTGTTGTGGACTTTTTGTTTGGTTTTAGTGTATCTGGTAAATTGAGATATCTATCACTACAGAAAGAAAGTACAAAACCAAGAAAACTCATGAATAAATGCATGAAATATATGTGTAGATCAGGCATACATACTGCATCAATGTACTTTATACATACTTCAGCTGTCTGGACTAAGAGTTTGTCTTCCTGATTTTACTTACAGTTGATGACTTGGCCATAAAACATTACTTTCTTGATTAGTGTGGAGGTCTTGGAACAGCATTTACTGAAAAGACTGGATGTTGTATGTATGGAAAACCATTTCCATTTGCAAAGTCAAATGACCAGACAGTATGCCTTTTGTTGCAAGATACAATATCAAATCAAGACCCTAATGGAAGCATTTAGAATCTGGAGTGCATATTTAATAAAGAAGAGTTCAAAGGACAGAATTAACTTAGCATTAACTTGAGTGTCATGCAAAGATTATAAAATTGCCAAAATACTGTTTTATAATTTCAGAACCAGCAACTGAAGAAGTTACAAAATACTTTCAAATTATTTTAAAAAATATAACAGGAACTTTCTCTGTCCCTCAGTAATAATGGATGCCGTGAAGACCAGTAGCATTTTTTTTTACAGTTATTGTAGTTATGCCTTTGAAACACATCCTTCAGCACCATATTTTGGCTTCCATTACCTCGTTAAGAAACTGTGTGAACATCAGGGAGGTTGACTTTAGAATGTTTCTCTTATTTCCAGGTCATTCAGCGATATGATTATGCAATTTTCATGTGCTGACCTGTTATTATCATGGGAATGCGAGTTAGTATGAAATATTTTTGGTTCACAAAATTAGAATTTCTTATTCCTTAAATGGTACTCTGGAGAATTAGTTTGATTTAATTTGAGCTTTTCATATCTTGCTATTCATCTTGTATAGTTTTTGAAAATAATATCTCTTTGTTAATTAGGAATGAAATACTGCAAGTTGATGGCTATTTGATAGTTTGTAATAATCTAATTTACACGAGTATTGGGCAAATCCAAGAACCATGCTGAGTCTGATTTTGAAGAAATGTCAATAATCACATTCTTTCTCCATCTGAATCACCAATATGATTGCACAATTTTATATTTTCAGGTCAAGACAAAGCAGACTTGGGTCTCTTATTCCTTAAACTTTGTTCTTTATGTTATGTTCTTTTCTGATATAGTGCACGTGTAGTCTGGCTACAAGTCACATGCCTGACATTATTCTTTTTCCTGAGCCTTGCTCTTAATTTGGGGCTTGTCAAAAACTGTTTTCTTGAATTAAATTGTTTTAAAGAGTTTGTTTGACTGTCTCACTCAGCAGAGTAACCAAAATCCAGCAGAACCAGAGTTTATTCCAGAATTTCTAATGCTCTTATCCTTCAGTCGAAGTACACCAGTTTGCTAGAATATAAAATACATGTCAAGACAGCAGGGCAAACATTTACAAGATACAATGTAAGTTCTTATTCAGTGGGAAAAAAAATCTTAATAATTGATAAAGTTAGTCCTTTGGGAGAGGACCAAATGTGTATGGGAGAAACTCAGTTGTATGTTGCACTATCGCGTACTGTGTATAAAGAATAGGGCTGGAACAGATGCTGTCAGAAAGCTCCATATAATAAGAGAAATCTATCATGAAGAACCTAGCATGATTAATTTCAAAGATTTTTTTTTAAACTGCAGGTTTTTTTATGACTTGTATTTTATTTTCATTGTTAATTCTGTAGATTGTCATACAGGAAAAAGATATTTGGGTGTTACATTGACTAAATGACCTTCTTAAATAAATATGGCAGTAAAAATGTAATGTTGCAGCAAAATGAAATTACACTAGACAAAGGATAGAAATACAATATACAGAAAAGGATATGAATTTTTGGGTAAGAGCCATATAAAACAGTTTCTGAAAATTAAAACCAACTTTTGATTTTGGTTATTTTCTTGTTCTCTGAAATAAGTTTAGACTCATATTTTGACAGTTCAAAACATTATTTTAGAGATGGCTTAAACCTTTAATTTAGGCTCAAGAGCTTTTATTTGATGCCATGTTTTGTCTTATGCAACATAAAAAATCCTAGAACACAAGGGAAGAGAAATTTAGCTATTTGTTAAGATTGCTGAAGGATATAAAAATCTCATGTAAATAGTATGCATTTTCAACACTGAGCATACATTCTGACAGGCTAGGTTTCTGTAGAAAATCCTCAAGAGGCATGAGCAGATCAATGTGCATTTCAACCTATGGCTCATAACAGTTATACCCTTCAGGGGCATATCCAATGAAGCATATTCACTATTTGCTCTCTAGTCCTGACACTGTTGAGAATTCATTCCTAAGCTGGGAGATGATGCAACAGCTATTAAAAGCAGTTCCAAGGTTTCTGTTTGTATACTTTATAAAGTGTGCTACCAGAGATGTTTATCATAAAAAATATCAAACATTTTATCAGCTTTGCAAACTTTGGTTCATTCCTGGCATTTGTCGAGACTAAACAGACATACAACTATGTTGTAAATAGGTGCAAGAATTAGGTATGTAGGACATACGGTGTGTTCTTCCATTTACCATGACATTTGTGTGGGATACTGACAGAGTCATTTGGCCACTTCTTTGCTACATGGTAATGGAATGTCTCTACCTGTAGAAATTATGTAGTATTGGGAGAATGGGATAATCAATTCTGTAATAAACATAACTCATTTGCTGCTCTTGTCAACCCTTGTAATAAGATCTACAATCTCTGTATGTAACAAATTTTATAATAAGCTTGTTATATTGCTCATACTGGATATTCATTTCTCCATGTAATCTCAATTCTGAGACTAATACCCTCTTACCTTTTTACTCAGTTAAAATAGCAAATTTGGCTTTGCTGGGATTAGTTTCTAGGAATTAGATTGATCAGATATAAAGTATCCGTTGAAAATGGCATATACTCCACTGTACAAGATGAAAATAAAGCTCTAGTGTTGCTCTTCAGTTTGTGACATTGGAAAAAAAAATCAATTTATGTTTATATCCCTGCTGCATGAGAAGCAAACTTAAATGTTTAATATTAGGTCCCTGCCCACAGGCAGAGGGTTAGAACCTGATTATCTTTAAGGTCCCTTCCAACCCAAACCATTCCGTGATTCTCCTCTTAATACTCTTTTAAAGTATAGGAGATATTTTTTCTCAGTGTTTTCATCTGAAAAAATTACTAAAATTTTTATACTGTAGATTTTTACACATATCTACATGGAGGGAATAGTAAGTTATTGCATTTAGATATTAGAATTTCAAAATAAGGTTTTAGATATTAGTGAAATGTTGCCAGTCACTGGAAGTTAAAATGTTTAGCCAGCTGTGTTGGTAAATCTCACTTGTATGTCATCAGTTATCATAGGACAGTACAAATCTGAACTACACCTGAGAAAATAATTAATAAGATTCTTCATACTTGCCTGCTTACAGTTTCTTAGGCCCTTTGCTACAAGAGAGATATAGAGTTGCTGGTGTTGGTCCAGAGAAGGGCAACAAAGCTGGTGAAGAGTCTGGAGCACAAGTCTTATGAGGAACAGCTGATGGAACTGGGGTTGTTTAGTCTGGAGAAGGCTCAGGTGGGACCTTATCGCTCTCTACAACTGGCTGAAAGGAGGATAGAGCAAGGAGGTGGCTGATCTCTCCTCCTAGGTAACAAATGATAGCAGGAAAGGTAACAGCCTCAAGCTGTTGAGACACCAGCTGAGGTTTAGAGTAGATATTGAGGAAAATTTCTTCACTGAAAGAGTGATCAGGTATTGGAACAGGCTGCCCAGGGAAATGGTGGAATCACTGTCCCTGGGAGTGTTAAAAAACCATGTAGTGTTTTTTTAGTGACATGGTTTAGTGGTGGACTTGGGGGTCCTGGGGAAATGATTAGACTTTATGATCTTAAAGGTCTTTTCCAACATGGTTGATTCTATGATTCTATGAGATGGGGCGCTAAATAACTTCTAGTTGCATTACATTGTGTTTTTTAATATCTGTGTCATTACAAAGAAGGAACTTCTGTAAATATGGGGGAAGTTCTCTGTGTTGCAATGAGACACACTGACCTCTGTGTATATGCTTGGTTGAAGTAAATGTTTTCTTAGAGGCAGTTTGGATTTTAGTAATACATAAGGCCACCAAGTGAAATTAAAAGCTTTCTTACAGCATTTTGCAAGGACAGAATCACACAGAGCTAGAACTTTTTTGTGTGCTTTACTGTTCTGAAAGTTTCTTAAAATGACCAAAATGCTGACAGATTCCTTTTTCTGAAATTGGTAGACAAACTTAATTTCATGACCGTCTTTCAGGTTCCTGTGTAATCTGGTGTTCTTTGCTGTGAACATTGCAAATAAATTGTTTAGCTCTGATCTTCAAACAGCCCAATTAGGACATGCACTTCTAAGCTCCAAAGAATTACTCATCTCAAGTAACAAGTGTCCTTGGCTAGAAAAGCTTCTGTTTTCCAGCTAACAGCCTCTTTTGGCTTGCCCAGTTACTTCAATTCAAATGAGTTGTACTAGATGCATCAAAAAAATTGACACACTTAGCTTCAACCCTTCCTCAGCTGTTAGTTCTAAGATCAGTTCTGTGTATTTTTTGCATTAAGATATGCAGCTGCCTTTCAGATGTAGCCAAAAGGAAATTTGCTGATATGCATAAATATGGTTGGTATGATAAACTTAAAAAAAAAAAAAAAAGAAAAGCCTAGGATATTAAGACAGAGAACTCTCTGAAGAAAGTGGCATTCAATTTCCTGTGTTGTCGTTTTTATGCCATACCATAATTTTTATGGAGCTGCTATGTCCATAAACATATCAACATAATTTTCGAAAACAAGAAATGATGAATTATCTTTTCAAGATTGCACTCGGTGAAAGCAAACAAATTAAATTTCAATTTCTTTCTAAGTACTCCTGGAAGGTTTTATTCATAATCACAAAGGAAATGTTTCTCCATTCAGTGTATAATCGTTACAATTTTCTCATCTATGCTTTGACAAACTGGAATGTTAAACTGTATTTTCTGTTTAAAATGTCAGTTGTCCTGAAGACCTCACTTTAAGGGCATTTCTTACTCTATTTTTGTTTTATATGATGCTGGTTTTGTTGAATGTCATTTTTTTATTTTATTTTTCCTTTCCAGGTTATTTAATAGAGTTTCCTAATCAAAGCTAGGGTCAGTTAGCTTGGTAGATCTGTGCTACGGACAGAGTTGTGATTATAGCTTCCACACACAAATCCAAAATAATCATGAGTTAGTGGGTCACACTACAATTTCCCATTCAGTGGACCCGCTTATTGTCACTGCAGACAAAAGGCTTGATTCTTACCTCTGTTTCTCACTCTGATCTATACTACTTGCTCTTTCTCTTCTTTCCTGTCTGTTCCTCTTTGGTCCCCGCTATACTATGTTTTACTCACTATTAGCCATATAGGATTGTGTGGTTTTTTGCCATTGTGCTTTGTTCTCATTGTAATGAACTAAATTGAATCTATGGAGGTCCAGATCCAACATTTTCTGCCAGGACAAAGGAAGCAAGAGTAATGCACAACCAGAGGTAGGGAGCAAAGAGACCTTTTAGCAAATGCCATCTGCAAATGTAGTCTATGATGTGATCAGACCACATCTGGTGGAACTGGAACACTTAGTGCTAGCACCACTTCAGTTAAGGGTGCACTAGCTTCTGTTGGGACAATAATTACACAGTCATTGGTATCAAAATTAGCTTATTAAAGCTGACTCCTTTAAGTGAAGAACTTCACGATAGTATAAATATACTATTAGACTGGTAGGGTAAAACTTTCTCAGCCTCTGGTAAAATTTAAAGTATTTATTCACTAACATTGCAGGTAAAATTTTCTAAAATAAAATCTTTTCTCAAGGTTTATTTATAATAGGAATGTTTTTGCCTGCATCGGGCACTAGTTGTCAATGTTACTGCTCCATGAGTAATCAACACCTATATGCATTATAACAGCTGCATTTCATAGTAGAATCAAGCCATTGTTGAAACACTGGCATTTAAGGCCTTAGGATCATTGGTAATCTTCACAAAATGCTTAATGACGGTAATTCATCAAGGAAATCGTATCTGCGTGTACTTAAAATTGAGTGATTCACAGGTCTACAATAGGTTGCTGGATGGAAAGGCAAAACTTAACACACGTTTGCTCACATCCCCTGGTCTGGACCTTTATGTGGTGTGTGAAAGGTCATATTTACCCTGTCACAGATGATAGAATTCTGTGCAAACTGTGATTAAATATTTTTTAAAAAAAGAGTAGCTGCACCTATTCCAAAAGAAGCATGAAATCATTGTGATAGATGCTCTTCAAGACAGTGACAAGCCCAAGAATAACATATAGACTTTCTTTGAAGTGCTGTCATTTATCTTTACTGATACTTTTCATCTAGAGGAGATTCTGCTTCTCACACACTGTTAAATTCATATTCGTGTAAACTGGTAGGAGAAAAAGCAGCTACCTGTCAGACTATTTTAGAGGTGATGTCAATATGGTTACTGAAAACTATTTACTGACTAGATTTGCAGCATTTTCACCTATCACTCCTTTGAAACAATGAAAATATCATTTTTAAACCTTTGCAACACCAGAAGTTCTGAGTGGGATCAGACTTCCATAAAACAAATGTGTGCTTACCCAAAAGAATGTTATTTTTTAAAAAAGTTGAAAAAAACATACAACCCAAAGTGACCAGTAACTGCTGGTTACTATTACAAATTACTGTTTTTCTCTCCTATATATTAAACCTGGTAGACCAATGTCAAAGGGCTCTCTTTTAGCACAATATGTATCTATTGGACTTTTTGTTCCATTACTCCAGTCAATGACTTATTTGTGTATTTCAGTTGCTAAATGCAACCAACAGAGTAGATGGTTGCAAAAAGCCAGTGAAGCGAGTTGTTTCCCATCCACATCAGTTTTTTCATTGTAACTTGTATTTTCTTTGAATTTTGTATGTGTCAAAATAATTTCTAAATTCAGTGGATCTCAACAATCTCCTCAATTATCTTTATTGTTAGGGGTTTTGATCTTATGTTTGCTTATAAGAAACTCTGTATAGTTGTAACTGAAAAGAGACTTCTGTGATTATGTATAGTTGTAACTGAAAAGAGACTTCTGTGATTATAGTCAAGCCTTGCCAACCTAAGGATGATATAAAGAAAAAGTTGGAGTATTTGTGTTTTGATAGGTAATTTCGGTATCCAAAAAAAAAAAAGCATTACAATGTTCTTCACGTGTATGTGCGTTAATGAGTTCTCTTTGGGATATGCATCTGATAACAAGCAAGGTCAGCTTTGAAACTGCTTTCTCTGAAATTCATATATTTTAATTACTACATTTAGTGGTACTAAGAATTTTGTTTGCCATGAAGAAAGTTCTGTTTGCACATAAAGAAAAAATCTGTCTTTTTACCTGTGAGTAGAAGAGATAGCCCAGAAGCTACAAAGACCAGAAGAATTTCACAGTTGTTGTTTGGGGTTTGGATTTTGTGTTGATTTGAAGTGTTGAAGTACATTTACATGACTATGTTCCTTATGTAAGAGGAGGGCACAGGCAGAAACAGTACTAGTTTTTTCTCCTATATTTTACCAGGTTTTCATCCTTTAATTTAAGCATGTTAAATGGAAAAAAAAAAAAGTGGTATTTTGACACTTTAGTCTTCTGGCTTGTTTAATCACTGG